>JAJHUR010074629.1:68942-142745 GCA_027495735.1 Lutjanus campechanus
TTTTTTGCCTTTTTACATGTTTACACACTGTATGTTTCAGTTGTATCTGCCAAATCTAAATTAAAAAAAAGTTTTTAAAAAATGACTATATGAGATTATCTTCACATGATGTTTGTTGCACTGACTTTATCCAAACACTTCAGTTTGCCACAAGATGTGGGATGCTTGTTTTTTCAAGCGCAGCTGCAATTCTAAAAAAGTGGGACATTGTGTAAAATGTAAATATAAACAGAATGCAATGATTTGCAGAAATGTTTTGACCTATACTCAATTGAATACAGTACAAAGACAAGATATTTAATATTCAGATGGATTAAATTTATTGTTTCTTGTAAATCTAAACTCATTCTGAATTTGATGCCTGCAGCCTGCTCTAAAGAAGTTTGTCTGGATGGTAGCATATGTTGCTCCAAACACAGCCTCAGTACATGGGGCACACGCTCTGCAAACTGAGCTCTCTGGGGACCCCAAGATGCTGGATGTTTTTTAATTAATTTTTTCTCTTTCTCCAAACAGAGGCCCTCCCCAAGAAGAAGCACCAGCCCTGACAAATTCAAACGTCCAACACCCCCACCCTCCCCCAACACGCACTCAGGAGCCCAGCAGGCTCAGCCTCCGCTACCCCCACCAGCTCAGCCCATGGTCCAGTCCATGTCCTCCCCGGCAGCTATGTCGCAGCACGCAGCAGCACAGCAGCCTCCCTCCCAGCCTTAACGCAACACACAGTCTCTGTCTTTGCGCGTGAGTGCGCCCACTGAATGCCACGACGCTACCGCAACAGCAGCTTCCATCATTACCAGCTCTGGAAGTCAAGTTTCTTACTCTTTACCAACTCCACAAAAGAAGCAGCTTCAAAAGTTTTAGAGGGGAAAGAAACAAGACGGCGGCTCACCCTCAATGAAGCAAGCCGCCTGCCAAATCCACGCGTGGCGTTACTTAACTACTCTTAAAAGGAATGGATGGACTGAAAAATAATCGCTTCTGGGATTTGTAGGCCAATTATCTGTTCCACCTTCTGTCTTGTACATGTTATGTTTTTTTTTTCTTTGCTTGGGACTTTAGCTGGTTGGAATTGTTGTTGTGGCGCTTCTGAGATAGCACAAACAGCACATACAGTATGTTTCATGGTGGTGTTTACTGATAGGTTGGATGTTTGGATCAGTGATGGATGTATGGCTAGAGAAACGGATGACTTGATAGAAGGATGTGGTCGATTCTTTTCATGCCTATAATATGACACTCGATTGCAGTAATGTACTCCACTCCTGCTCACCCCACCCCCTTTGTCTCTGAAGCAGTGTCAACAATTCACCCCGACCCCAACAAGCTGAACACTGCTCTGCCTAGGTCAACTGGAGGTGTCATAGAAAACTGCTGGGAGTCTCTCCATTATAGGGCATTGATCAAATGGAGCTCACGCCACAGTTATTTTAGTTTCTGAAAGCATTTGAGGCTCTGCTGCTCTTCAGTTAAAATGGAAAGGAAAAAAAAATCATCAAGGAGGATGGACACTGGTACATAAACCACAGATAAATGTCGCCTTTTGAGGTGTTTAAAAATGTAGTCTGAGGTGTTACAACTTAGTCATGTACTCAGTCTCTTCTCTGCTCTTCTCTCTCTCTCTCTCTCTCTCTCTCTCTCTCTCTCTCTCTCTCTCTCTCTCTCTCTCTCTCTCTCTCTCTCTCTCTCTCTCTGGTGTATTTCTGAAAGCTTCTATCATCCTTGTGGATATTCCTCATCAGAAAAAGGAAAAAAACATAATGCTCTTTACACTAAATATACATACTGCTAAAACATTCTAAATGAATGGTACTGTTGAACTAAATTTCTATGTATGATTAAAGCTCTTGAGATGACAACTTCTGTTTTTAATTGTCAGTTTTATGGATGGCATACAGTATGCTTCTCATTTGTAATGTGAGAGCCATGAGAGTGACAAACATTGATAAGCTTTGTAGACTTCAGAATTGCTGCAAATAACAATCAGTCTATTCTTTGATTATTTTTTTCTCGACGGGAGACTGTGCTTTGATGCACGTGCTGAATTTGGTGCGTCCTAACAGGTGCACAGGTTTGAATGGGATTGACCTTTTTGTGTGTTTTGCTTCACTGGACTGTTTTCTTATGGAAATCGTGAGGTCCCACCAAACAAACCCCTACAATAGTGATGGAAAATATTTGTGCCTTAAATAAACACGCACCACCACAACTTGCATCCTATCTGGGAAGGGAAACTTCTTAATATTTCTCAAAAGCAGTAAGCCATTTTAAACCCATGTCTCTGGCTTCTCTACACTTCAAGCTGGTAAGACTTCATGTTTTATTGTTGTCTTACTACAATGGGTTATGGCCTTGTAATGTCTGACACTGAAATAGATTGCCATGAAATTTGCTGAGAATTTGAGATAAATTTGGTAGACTCAACTTGATCTGTATAGCTCCACCATCAGGCTAAAATTTCTTAATAAGGCATGTTAGCCTTATTGTGAGTCAGCATGTTGTTGGATATCACAGTTTCTCCCAAATAATTGCTCTGGAGCTAGCTGCCAAAATGGCTGTGTAGTCAGTGTTGTTAAAGTGTGGTGGTAAGGTGGTGAGCAGTTGCAACTGACAGGCTCAAAGCTGGAGTTTGGGATTGATAACTGTGTTAACTAAGAATTGTGATTTCATTGTTTTTGTTGACTAAAGCTGGACAAAAACAAATGATTAAAACTAATGATTTAATGCAAGAGCAAAACAAAACCACACAAAAATGAAAACTCCCTGGACCAATATAAAATCCAAAGTAACGTTAAGGCAGAAAAATGTAAGTGTTGAGTTTGCCTTTCCTGTTTGGAAGTCAGATGCTGTGCAGTTTCTGTTTTAGCCAAAATATTAAATCCTACAATACATACATACGCTACTCTCTGTATACATAAGTCATACACAACATTAAAGCCACCTGTGTAATATTGTGTCGATCCCCTTCATGCAAAAACAACTCTGACCCATTGATTTATGGGCTTCACAAGACCTGTGGTATCTGGCTCTAAGATGTTAGCAACAGATCCTTGAAGTTGTGTTAATTGAGAGGTGGGCCCCCCGTGGATAAGACTTGTTTGAGCACCTCCCAAAGGTGCTTGATCGGGTTGACATCTGGTGAATTTGGAGGCCAAGTCAACACCTTGTCAACATCAGACAGCCTTCTTCCAGTGCTTCATGGTCCTTTTCTGATGGTCATGTGCCGATTGTGGGTGCTTTCTGCATTGGACAGGGGTCAGAATCGGTATTCAGAACAGTCTGCGGCTATGCAGCCCCATACACAACAAGCTGCTATACAGTGTGTTCTGACACCTGTCTATCATAGTGGCATTTACTTTTTCAGCAATTTGTGCTACTGCTGTTCTTTTGATCAGACTTGACAGACTAGCCTTCACTCCCTACGCATCAGTGAGCCTTGGTCACCCATGACCATGTCGTCAGTTTACCAGTTGTCCTTCCTTGGAACACTTTTGGTAGGTACTAACCACTTGGAGCACCACCTGTCGTTTGGAGATCCTCTGATCCAGTTTTCTTGCCATCCCAATTCGTCCCTTGTTTAAGTCGCTCAGATCCTTCTGCTGCACATTTTTCTGTTCACACATCAACTTGAAGAAATGACTGTTCACTTCCTGCCTAATATATCTCACTTATTGACATGTGCCATTGTAACAAGATGATTAATGTTACTCATTTTATCTGTCAGTGGTTTTAATCTTGTGGCTGATCAATGTATTATTAAGTTGTCTGTAAATATCTGGTTAGCAACATGTATCATATTTGGATTTCATATTAAACCCAAATGGCAATAAGATTAGTAAAAGTGTATTTTGCTCTGCATTTCAGGCCAGTGACATTTGACCCTGCACATCATCAGTTCAACAGTTCCTTGCGGTCTGCTGCCTGGGCCAACTATATAGAGTGACAGGATGCTGAAACAACTAACACAACAACAACATAACAGCAAAATTAAATTATACACCATGATCACAGGTTATGTGACCTTGGTGTGCAATAATTTATTTGTTCCAGTCATGACTAGAGATAAGTAACCGGTTCAAACTGGCTAAAGACTAGAGATAAGTAACCGGTTCAAACTGGCTAAAGACCAGCTGTGTTTTCCATAAATCATTCCGGGATAATTTAACGTCGTCAGCAATTGTAAAGTGGGTGCAATAACCTGTGGAGGGAGGAAAACAGGGCACAGATGACAGCCTGTGCAACACATTAACTTCCTTCAGATCTCGACCAGTAACTGTAGCCCATTCACACATGTGGCCGGTTCAAACTGACCAGAATCAAAACACAAACCCCATCATAAGAGTGACATGAGTATATCTTTGTCCAAAGACTTGCTGAGAACTATGATACAACCAAAGTGTATTATGTGTTTTTCTACCATGTTGCAGTGTACTCTCTGCAACCTGAACTAATCCAAGCAGGAATCTGGACTGGAGGCTCAGGGTGGCCATGCTGGGTGCTAAAGTGACCTTTCACCTCTGCAGCTTTATGGAGCTGGATGGTCGAACCAAGAGACATTTATCCAGACTGCAGGGTGGCTCTGTGCGTTTACACCTGCCAAGCCTCTTACGGAAGAGAGCAGCAGGCTGCTGCTTCTCAGGTGTCACAAAGGTGCAAGAAGGAAAGAAAACATACGTAAAAATGTCAGTATATCAGGTCAGTGCACACAAAACTTTCTGGGAAATTTGTGTTTACTAATGGACTGGATGAGTAGTAGTTCTGTGGAAAGGGCAGAAGTAAGTGATACATACGTTTTGGTGAGACGATGCTCATAAGATAATTTTTCATATTTGCCCATTGAAATCTCACACTGACAATATGTTTTGAGGTACAGTACACATAAAGAAAGACCAAACCCTTGTTCCACGACAAAGTAGCTTTACTTAGTTTGATTAGAGATTATATCCACTTATTACGATATTTTGGAAGCCATATTAGGAATATCAAGCAGCTGGTACCACTGAATATGCTTTGATGCCAAATTTGTTTGTGATCCTCCTGAGAGCTGAGGAGATGCTGATTTGTGACCAAAGGTTTAGAAAAGAAAAAGAAGTAATTGCAGTGCACCACCAACATAAAGAGCTTAGCTTCACCAAACAAATAATCCTCAACATAGCAAATACAGTAATAATTAGCGGCTTGAACTACTTACAAGGTTACCTTTATGTTGCTCAATCCTGATCACTGGGTTTGAAAATGAGATCTCAACATTCATAAATTGTAAAATTACTGCAGGGAAAATTATGACCGAAAATGAGGCAGGTTGACAAAAACAAGATGTTATGCATTATGAATTTACTAGTTTTAGAAGGGTTAGAATTTAATTATGTTGAACCTAACTATTATTGTAATATATTGTGTCAAATTTAGCATAAATTACATGTGATATTGTGTCACATGGAAATTTGGCTTCCAAGTTATTAAATGTGGTTATACATTAGGTATCCAGTATCCAGTATGGATAATGTCCCTCTTATGAGTGTAAGCATCATCAAGATAAAATGCGTCAATATCGATAATCATGATGGAGAAAAATTCTCATTAGGTAGCTAATACTGCATGTGCTATTGTTGCGTTCTCTCTCCTCTTGCAGTCTTATGAAAGCAGTGATCTGAAGTTCAGGTCTGAAGTTGCTGTATTAAATAAAAAATACTGCAACTTAAAAGAAAACCAACTCTAACTTGTGATCAATCCGCATCAATTTCAGGCTTAAATTAACAATTTCCAGTTAGTCCAGCCCACTTCTGAGCGTGGATACAGATTCAGATTTATTTATTTTAGTTGTATGAACATACACATACAGATAATGATGTACTCATTTATTGTACATATTGATTTGTGGTAGAACCAATAAAAGATGGTATAATCTGCATGAAGTGCAAATATTAGGGGGCCCAGAATGGATCCTTATGGGACACCATCAACATTTTAGTGACATGGTTTCAAAACATATGCACAGAGTACAACATATGGTCGCCTTTTATCAAGCAAAAACACAATGTCACCCACAACAGCAGTTGCAGCAGTTATCATACTTACAAGGAGGTATATACTGTATTTTGACTGACCTGAGGGAATGTACAGAGTTGAGAGCTTATGTCTGGAAGTTTAGACAGCTTAGATGTAGGCCAATAATCATTTAGGTCAGCAGTGTTGGTGTCTCCATCAGCGGAACCACCTGATGTTGTAATATCAGGATCACAGTGACAAAGAGGGCACAGACACAAATTACTTTCTCCAGCAGACTTTATAGGCTATGTGCCCTCATATGCTCCCTCTGTATCGTCTCAGTTTCGATGTGTTGCTTTGTCGGCTTTTATGTTCTACATAGATTAGATATTAAACAGATCAAATGATAATATGAACAATTAGGCTGTGCAAAGCTTCAGTCATATCATTTTTTTAAATTAATGATAGTGTGGCAGCAGTGTGGAGACTTTAGTAAATTCCAGTCTTTTTGCTTTTCCATAGCAAGATTACAAAGCCTTTAACCTTTAAACACAACAGCCTGCTCTACTTTTCTAACCCAGAACAATTGGTGCTGTATTTATAGAAACTGGAAATGTGTCAATAAATGTATCGTATAACTTACGCAAGCAAGTGAAATTCAGCACGAATTGATTCTACTGTAGGATCAGTCAATAGTGTTAACAGTGTATCATAGCCGTTCTGTTATCCGCTCCCCCACCCTTCCTATACAGCCTGTCCCCCACATGCACTATGTCTGGTTTAAACTGGTCTGGAGCGACATGTCAATGTAATGCCACTGTAGAGCAGTACAATTAACTGTGCTTGCCTTGTTCTTTTTTCACTTAATTTTTCAGGCAAAAGGGGATTACAGAGCCTAAATCTTTTCTGTAAGACCCTTCCTGGCAGCAAACCTCGGCTCTGGGAAAAAGTATCAAAGTTCCTGAAGAATTTTGGGTGCATTCAGTGTGAAAACCAGTTTGACCTCTTGTATGCTCCCTTCATCCCTCCCCCATTCTCGCTCTGCTTCCTGTCCTTTCATCTGTCTCCTCTCATGACCACTTCTCTTTGAGTCCCTCTCCTCTGCTTTTTTCCCCCACTGACTTGGTTCTTCAGTGTTTCTGACCCGAGGTTATGACAAGAATGGGTGTGATCACATGGGGATATAATTTTATGATGCTGTTTGACTGAGAGCAACTTGTCTCTGCTCTCACACCACACTATGAATGCATTAAATTACTAAACACATATAAAGGGGTTCTCAGTAGAACAGCCTGAATGGGCTCTGGATAGAACCATGGGAATATAAAAGGGTTCTTGGTGGGTTCTAGAGGAAACCATTGCAATGTGAAAAGTGTCTCAGTGGAACCCCATGGGTGGGTTCTTGTTAGCACCCTTGGGAGGTGGAAAGGTTCTGGATAGAACCTCCAGAGAGGGTTCAGGCTGGGCTCAAGGTATAACCCTTTAGGCTGGTTTCTTAGTAGAGCCCCCTGGAAGGGTGCCAGGTGGAACCTCTGTAAAAAAAAAACGTTCTACCAGGGACCAAGAGGGTTTTTCTATGGGGACAAGCAAAAGAACCCCATAAGGTTCTTATTAGCACCTTTAGGTCTATGTCATTTTTACCACTGTTTCAACGTATAGGACTCCTCTTTATAGGTCAATGAAAGAACTGTCTTTAAGCAGCACCCATACAGCCCTCCCTTCAGTCTATTTTTAACTCCTGGTATAGCTGCATGGTACAGTCTACATGTTGCTGCTTATTCAACCACCGCCCTTACTTTTGTTAAGGTTTAAGATTTCATTTAAAGTGATGGGAAGGCTCGTTAAGATTTGATTCAAGAGTTTTGTGCGTGTATTGCTTTAATCAGCGCAGACTCCAGGCAGTGCGCCCTGCTGGTGAAGTGTGGTCTCGTTATACCATCCATCAACCGGTTCAGACTGGACTGATGGCAATATTCACAATGTTCCTGGAGAGAAGTAGCTCATTGCACACCAAGCTCCCATCGTTAACACATGAACCCTCAACTTTAAGCTTGAGCAGATAGAAGTGGGCTATTTTTTTATATGTTTATATAGAATTTTTATAATTAATATTTTAACTTTTTCAATTGGTTAATGATTTGTGCACGGCCCGGAAACCTTTCAGGTAAACATATTTGTGTTTGTGCATGTGCGCATGTGTGTGTGCACGCTCCCCGTCGAGTTTTCAATAGGTAAAAAAAATTCAGATGTGGCCTGGAGAAGATACAACAGAACATGGTATGACCCATAAAGCCACAGCCTGACATCTTTGGGCGGAGAGTCTCTGTGTGCTCCTCTGTCTCCTGAGGAAGGAGCGCTTTTTTCCTCTCGTAGCTGCGTTCAGGCTGCTGCTGGACCAGCAAGAACAGCTTTGAACCGGTTTTGTCTGTGTATGAAACGGATACACAATGCGCATTGTTGATGCAGGGTGCTCTCCTAACATACGGACATCATAGAGGCCAGCTCAGATAGACCTGCGTGCATGTCCGAGGCTCGTTTTTTCCCCTGTCATTTGTTGTGATTCTGTAAGAAGAGATTTAAACGGGGAAACATCCTACATGGAAAGTTCCCGCAGAACGCGCAGCTCTGCAGGCTCCTGCTGCTGCTTGAGTAGATGCTGAGGTGAGTGCCGCATGTGTTTTTAACAAAATAACAATCCTTAAATAACAAAAAAAACAAAATAACACGCCCTATGTGGCCGTGTTTGTATTTAAGTCGTAAGGGAGGATGTGAAGAGAAAATAACGGTTATTGTTGCTGGAGGGTACAGAGATGTTATTCATCATCTAGCCAGTGAGTAAATTATTTTCTTCAAGATGTTATTGTTTTAGATTTTAATGAAAAGTAGCCTGTTTACTTGCAACATGCTGTAAGCAGAGTAATCTGTAATCCGAGGAGCTTTGCACCAACTTTTCCCCCACTCAGACGCCTCACTGTAAACAAAGTGCGACCATGGGGGTTGATGCTGCTGCAGTGATGTATAAAGTTGCTCTGGGTTACGAATTATTAATAATATTGGCCTGAAAAACTTCAGTCAGCACAGGAGACAAGCCTCTCCCGTTTGTCTAACAAGATTCAGAGCTGAATCATGGAAAAGGCAGGTTAAAGGTGCAGCAGGCAGGGAGGTGGGGTGGGGGTTGGGGGGGGGGGGGGGGGGGGGGGGGGGGGGGGTAAAGAGAAAGAGTCGTCCAGTTTTTCTTTACTTTCTCCTCCTCCAAGGTGTGGTTATAGAGACATGAACAAAAGGGGCAGCTGCCTCAGGGTAGGTTGCAGTCAGTCAGTGTTCAGGACCTCACACAGGTGCCCTGCCTGTTTGCCCAGGCCAAGTGCTGCAGCAGCCTGCACTACATCAAGGCTTTGCGTAAGTGTGTATTTTGGAAGCTAAAAATACTGTCAGGGGCAATAAATTACATACGCTCCACTTGTCATCTCTTGAATTATTTTGCAGGCAAACCCTGACTGTAATGTTTGTTGTTGTGCCCTTCTTCCCAGGAACCCCTCCTCTGTCACAGCTGTAGCAGATCCCAGAGGGCAGCAGCAGTAACATCAGCACCATGGCTCCATCTACTAAAGTGCAGGACGGAGGCTGGGGGTGGGCGATTGTCGTGGCCTCCTTCTTGGCCCAGCTACTGGCCTACGGATCACCCCAGTCGGTGGGTGTCCTGTACCCTGAGTGGCTGCATGCCTTCCAGGAGGGCAAGGGCATGACGGCCTGGGTGGGCTCCATGGTGGCTGGAGTGGGACTAATAGCCAGTGAGTAGCACACACACTGTAATAATGTAATAATCCTTGAGATGGGTCCAAATTGGAATCAAAGAGCCAAACGAAATGCCAGCGGAATTAAATCAGCGAGATGGACCAGGGAGGGTCCCGATACTGATGTGAAGTTTTGGAGAAATGTCAGAGTGGCTTTTTAGAGAGAAAATGTGTGTAATTTTTGAGCTCTTTCCCCTCCAGATTATTGTTTCTAGTATCTGAAAATTACACGCTTAGCAGTAAATTGATGTTTTGGTACTACATATAATTATGGGCAATATATCTGCTGATATGTGTGATTGAGGAAGAGATACTTTATCTGCTTTGTGCTTGAAGTAGAGCACTAGACACTCACCTTTACACTTGTAATTTCCTTGTCAGTCACTGTAACATATGATACCACTGATAATAAAGCGGACACAATAAGTGTTCAAAGTCTGATAATGACTGTCATATAAATGGGCAATAAAAACTATCACCAAGGAATATGTTTATTATACACGCTTAGAAATAAGAGTTTGAAAAGGGTTCTTTATGAAGGGCTGAGGTTCTACCCAGAACATCTGCTTCTGAATGACTTCTTTTTGAAGAAGGGTTTTTTGCAAGACTGAGGGTTCCGTTAAGAATCCTTTTCATCCAAAGAACCTATTTTGGAAGAAAGAGTTCTTTAATGATTGTTGAAAGCATGAGTATTAAACGACCCTCACCCTCAAATATGCAAATGTTTACCCATGTTTCAAATGGTACATGTCAAAATGACTTTGTAGAACCCTCAGAAAAGTGCCATGTGAAACGCCTATTAAAAAAAAGCTGCATTTACACCAAACACAGCAATCTCATGGGGACAAGCCAAAGAACCATATAAGGTTCTAGTTAGCACCTTTATTTCTAGGAGTGCAGCCACAGGTGTCAGTGCGTTCCCCTATCTGTAATATTTTAGTGGGGTGGGAAGAAAAGGTAATGCTGTGACAAAGATGGGCACTTTGTGGCTCCCTGAGCAGAGCTGCTGTTATTTATTTTCAAGGAGAGCAAAGCAAGTGCAAGTCATCCAGGCTATGAAAGTAGGAGGATCACTTAAACCATAATTCAACCACAGAGTGAAGAAAAGAAAGACAGATGGACAGACAGACGGGGAGAGAAACACAGAGACTTAAAGGAGAACTATGTAATAAATTTCCCGAAGTAAATCAGAAATTGATCATGATATGGGAAGTTGAAATACTGGCTTCTCCAACAACAAAACTACAGCCAGCAAATTAAAATTAATGCAGAATGTTTGCCAAATGGGTTATTGTCTGTTTATGAGTCATAAGAAATTGTTAACAATCTTTTAGAAGGAGTAGATGATGGTTAGGTTAAGCAATATGTGGATGAAGTCTGGCAGGCAGTCACTGACAGACACAGAGTGTAATTTCAGAGCAGCAGGCTTTTGTTTTCAGGATAATGAGCTTAGCTTTACATCGAAGGACAACTGACAGTTATTAACAGCTGATCAACTTACACTGTAGGACTTGTCATCGCTTGTCAGTGTAAAAATATATTGTTGTGCTCATCTTGTGCTCCTGTTCAGTTCAGTGTCCCTGCAGCCTGCAGGCAACCTGCCAAAGCTTCAAGTGTGGGGAAGAGAAGTGGAGTAAACAACCCTACTTTCAACCGTAGATTGTGTACTAAATAGGGAATTGAAACTTTTATAATATACCGTTGATGGATGCACTTCACTATTTGGATTGCAGTACTCATTTTTGAACAGCTATGGTCTTACACATTTTCTCCTTTAATAAATATTGCATTTGCTCAGCTAGGTTGTGTAAATAAACTTACTTGAACCCAAACAGAAACAAAGAGAAAAGAAAGTCTGAAATTGTGGCAGCATGGTAAAAGAGAAACCTGTTCAGAGAAACAAACAAACAAAAAAAAAACCCTTTAAACTCAGTAACCTTGTCTGGAGATTGTTGTAAAGATATGCTCCAGGTCTGTGTTGAGCAAACAGAATCAGTGACAGATAGCCTTGGTTGACATTTCCGTCTAAGGCACAGCTCACCAGCCAGTCTGGCTTCTTGCTGTCATCTTTCTCAAAGGGGTGAGGTGAAAATCATGACTGGACAGATCTGGCCTCAGGCCTGGCCAAGTCCTGGACACGTGTCCCAGCTGTCAGACAGCTGCAGCACTGCAGCACGGTCTTCCCCTTGCTTAGAGGGGAAGGAAACAGTAAATGTCGCATGATAGATGACTCAAACAACCTCAGGATAAAGGCCTATTCAGCAAGAATGTGGGGTGTGGCACAGTATTTAAATCATATAGCTCTAGTGAAGAGGTGGAATAAGCTGATAAAATATGTGTGATACTGTCATACAGTGTGGAATAAGATGATGTTTCAAAACTTAAAGCTAATTAAAGTGGAAATTAAAGGATGTTGAGGAGTTAAACAATAAACCTAATTGGTTTACTTAGGATCTTGAAGTGAAATGACAACACCAGACCTCTTGTGACGTTCTTGAGTGATGTGATCTCACCTCTGACAGTTTGCCAGTTTGAACCTAATGTGATGTGGCAGTGTCATGGTCAGACACAGCAGTGCTTTGTGAGATGGAGTTTGATTTTCTCAGGAACCCTGTTTGTTATTCAGAACACAACAGATTAAGCAGCATAATGTCATCACTATCCTTTGTTACCTGTATATTTTTGTTCCTTTGTCACTCACTTTTTCTCCTCTTTGTATCTCTTCCACCTCGTCCCTTTTCTCTGCCCTTTGCTGTCTTTCTACCTCTTCTATGTCAGGTCCTGTCTGCAGTGCCTGTGTGGACAACTTTGGGGCTCGCCCTGTAACCATCTTCAGTGGCGTCATGGTGGCGGGCGGCCTGATGCTCAGTGCCTTTGCTCCAAACGTCCAATTCCTCATCTTTTCCTATGGGATTGTGGTTGGTAAGGACACACTTGATAATAACCTTGGGGGAATCCTCCGATGTGTTTCACACCGGTGGTTTTCAAACTGGGGTCCTTAAGTGGGTTGTAGGTCTCTGGCAAAAGAAGGAATAGAATTTATTAATATTTTTTCCACATCTTTCGAAATTTAGTACAATAAGGGATGAAACAGGGTTGGGTGTTTTGATTAATTATAAGTTAAAGTGATCCTATTTGGATCATTTATTAAATACTTTTGATTGAATACTTTGTTACCTTCAAACCTAGAATAAGAGAAAATACTCAGAGGGGATTGCTTAAGACAAAATCCTTTAAGATTGAGGGTCTGTGGATTAATGTGGATCAATTGTGGGGGTCCTTGACATGAAAAAGTTGGGAGTGCCTGTTTCACACAGTGCTTTACTAGAGCAAACAGCTCAGAGACTTGATTCACCTGACTGTCAAACAGAAAATCAAAAAGAGAAATGAGAGAGCAGCGTCAGGGGGTGGAAGAGACTGTCAGACAGGTGGAAGCTTGGATCTTAGTGTGAGAAAAAATGTGTTTGATGTTGCTCTGGTCATGGGAGTTAACTAAGCTTCTTATCCTTCTAACATTGGAGAATCTCGTAACACATTGTATAATCATTTGAAACAAGCAGGACCACATGTCAAGTCCAAATATTATGCAACATCAGATACTATATCATAAATTGCTAGTTAATGAATAACACTGCCACAGAAAGTATTTTGTAAAAGAGCACTGCACCATTTGTTTGTCACCTTTCTCTTTATTAGGGATGTCAACAGAAAAATAACATTACGGCGTAGCCTGATACCCATGTGACCCTTTATTGCCTCAACACCCTCACCAGTTTGCCTGTGTGGGCCCAACACCACCTGTTATCACGCATTAACTGACAGCCCAGCCATGCTTAATCCTGGTAAACCCCACCAGTCAGCACTGCCTGTGCGAAAGGCAGTGCTGACTGGTGGAGAGGGGAGGCCATGCATATTTGAAGACAGTCATTTATTTTTAGAGAGGCCTTTACATGATGGCTGTGGCTGTATGTGCACGTGCAGCTTGTTTACTGCTCATCGTAGTCCTCTTTTATTTTTTGCTAACTGTATCACACAAGAAACCTTATGCTGAACTTATGGATTTATGTACATCATAAATATATCTTTGTCATGATTTTCTGACTTCATCTACTGAAATACACTGAGCACAATGTTGTTTTGTAGTACTGTATGAACAAAAACTGCAAAACTAGTTTTTGACATATTTCTAGAATTTGGAAGAAATATAAGTTGCACATTAAAAGTACCACATTTTTATGCCTCTGTGCCAGCAACAGCCATAGCTGGAGGCAATATGTTTTCTGGTTGTCCACCTGTCTGTAGATATGTACATGAACAAGATCAAGGGTCAAGATTTCTTGTTCAAAAGACGTGACGTTTCTTGTTCAAAAGACGTCACGTCATGTCACGTCACGTCAAGTCAGGTCACATCACATCACGTCAATTCTCAGGAACACTTGAAGGGAATATTTTCACATCTGGCACAAATGTCCACTTGGACTCAAGAATGAAGAGATTTTGGTAGTCAAAGGTCGCTGTGACCTCTCAAAATACATTTTTGGTCATAACTCAAGAATTCAGACCTAATTATGACAAAATTTAACAGGATAAAATGATGAACTGAAGTCTGAACTGAAGTGATTAAGTTTCATATCCTAAAAGTCAAAGGTCAGTTTCACTGTCATATCATAATATTCTGCATAATCCTGATATGTACTATGCAACTGGACATACAACACTTTCTGTGTATTTTTAGGTGTGAAAAGCATTTGCCCCTTTCACTTGAGCTAATGGAAGTCCTTCTGTCTGTCTTTGTCCTCTCTCCCACTATAGGCCTGGGTTGTGGGCTCGTCTACGCAGCCACATTGACAATCACCTGTCAATATTTTGACAAGAGACGTGGCCTTGCCCTCGGCATTGTCACCACAGGTACTGCCGCCCCCCTCTGAGCTCACTGGGTGCACACCAGTTCTCCATGCTCACTTCTTTCATGTATGAGCTGCTGGGAGCCTTGGGATGCTGAGGTAAACATCTGTAGTGTAGCATAGGCAGAGTGGTCTCCTTAGATAGGGACGTGGACTAATGACCGGTGACTATTGGCTTGGCTGAGAATCAAAACTTCGATGGTAATGGGAAGGTTGACGGTATACTTTGAAGCTATACAGATTGCCTTTAATGAGGAGATTTATTATAAGCACCCAAGTCTAAATATGAAAGAGTAATTTAACATCTCATGAAAATTTTGTTTAGTCAGGGTTGAAACTTTAAAGTGGTGATTTTCACACTTTCAAAGCTAGTGTGTAGAATTTGAAAATATCCAACTTTGGCACCCCCCAGTGGCAGTATCATAAAAGTACAATCTGGAAACAGATAAATGAGCTAAAGGATCACTTAGACTGCACCATTTTCATCAAGATTGTGTAATCTTTCCACAAATAAAAACACATGCCATCAGAATAATTTGAAAGGTGTTATACTTAATTGATTTTTCACTTTCTTACACAAACACTTAATTTCTGTCTTCCTCTGCTCACCCAGGCACAAGTGTTGGAGCGTTCATCTATGCCACCGCCCAGAATGAGCTGATTGTGCTGTACGGCTTGGACGGCTGCCTGCTAATCATCGGAGCTGTAGCACTAAACCTCATGGCCTGCGCCGGCTTCATGAGGCCCCTGAACATGCCAGGGTACTACCTCAAACAGAAAGCTGCCCTGGAACGTAACACAGAGGAGCAGCTTTTCGAGAAGCCCCCGTTGGACGACCTGAAGATCACAGCAGGTTCCACGGCAACCACTCCGGAGAAAATGCTGATGGTGAAAGAGGTGCTCATCACAATCGACGCCAAGGACTTGGCCGTTCAGACAGAGAAGAATGGCAGCTTCCTGTCAGGATTGGCTGTCGTGAAAGTCATCAAGAAGAAGCAGCAGGCTTATTCAAAGTACATGCACTCCATGTATGAGATCCTGCAGGACCAAGCCATGGTGGCCTTCTGTATTGCTGTCTTCCTGTTCAGCCTGGGTGCGTTCCCTCCTGTGCTCTTTATAGAAGATGTGGCACAGAGTCAAGGACTCATAGAAGAAGTTAGTGTCTTTCCTCTGGTATCAATAGGGGCTGTCGCCACTTGTGTAGGTAAACTAGTGCTGGGTATGCTGGTGGACATCAGGTGGATCAACGGCATCTATCTGTATGGCTTCACCATGTTTGCAGGAGGTGTGTCACTGCTCCTCATCCCTGTCACTAAAAGTTATTTGGGACTGCAGATCCTGTCTGTCGTCCTGGGTTTCTTCTCTGGAAACTGGTCTCTAACGTCTTACATTACCACTAAGATTGTTGGCTTAGACAGACTGACACAAGCCCATGGCATCTTAATGTTCTTCGGGGGATTCGGGATCATGTTAGGACCCCCTGTTGTAGGTAAGATGGTCTTTATCTATCTATATACCCTGCTACACTGGCAATTCTTAATTAGGTAGAAGAGACAGATAAATCCTGTTTCAAGGTCATGTTTTAGAGACATTTCAAAAATCAAAATATTGAATAAGGCAGGCAGGCAGAGCAAGGCAAGGGGGGTATGTTGACTTGGATAAGGAGACAGCCTGTCATTATTTAGCTGACTCTTGTATCTACCAGGATTCCCTGCTGACTGTGCTCACTAAGCCTGTTTTTCTCATCACTTTACAGGGTGGTTCTTTGACTGGACGCAGTCCTATGACTTGGCGTTCTACTTCAGTGGGAGCTGCGTGGTGCTGGGAGCAGTCATTCTCTTTCTGCTCACTCTTCCCTGCTGCAACAGGAAGCACTCCGAGAACGACAGACCAGATGTCCATTATACCAGCAACTGTAACAAAGTTGCCTCAGTAGCCTGAATATGACCACCTTTCATAAGGACTCAAATCCCTCCCCTACTGCCCAGCAAGTCTTTGCTGACAAACTATACCTGAACCACCTCTAGGAGGAATTTTCTTTCTTTGACTACACAGGGGTTTCCCCCCTTATTTCTGCTGCCGGGTTCTAATATACCAAAATACTTGCCAGAGGTTTTGATATACAGGTTCCTCTGTACTTTACCTGTGTTTCTCAGGTTCCAAACAACTACAGATCTTTCTAAATGTTTGACTCGTATGCCTGTGTTGATTTTTTTTATTTTTTATTATTGCCTCATTTTACGAGGTTAACTGAACAATATGGTTCAACTCCCCAGTTCCACTTTGTGTTTATGTAAACACTGGTTTTCACCAAGGAAACTAAAAAAGAAGGAAAGGTCATTACATCACTACAGAACAGTCTATGCTCCATACTTTGGTGGCCGTGTCTACAAAGGAGCCCAAAGTTTGCGAGATTTGCAAAACTCTAAAGGTTTGAATTAGTCCCACCTTACTGTGCCACAATTGGCTACTGCTACTGCTACTGCACTGTGATTGGCTAGTTCTGCCTCAACAACACATCCTTTTGATTGCCAGAAAGCCTTTCTAACATTTTAAAACGGCCTATTGTAACTGTACACCATGATCTTTTCCTAATCCTACCCACAGTTTTAATAGAATGTTCTGTAGTGGTGTAATGTCGCTTCCTTCTTTTTTAGTTTCCTTGGTTTTCACTTCACTGTAGCTCTGACAAAAGAACTGAATACTGGGAAGAAAACGGTCTATAAAAATGTTGGGTGTTGATTTAACACAATAACAACATTTGAACACTCTACAAATGCACAAAAAGTCTCCCAGGAATCTTACTGTAACAGAGAGTACAGGGATTGGAATGAAGGAGGGAGCCATTTTTTGATAATCGTAATTTTAGAAACACATTTTTTATTTTGTATTTAGGTTTTAATATATATCTTAATCACACTACTATGTATCTTACCAAAGCATCAATGATAGTCAATGCCTGTCAACACATAATGCCTGTTGGAACAATACAAAAGCCTTGCTTTATAGATAATTTTTGTTTTCAAGTGCATTGACTGAATTTATACTTTTTTTAAAGAATGGTTTGAGTTCCATACCTCCTGTTTCTAGATCACACAAAGACTTGAATATGTTATGCTGTTTCAAAAACATGTAAAAATACTGAAGAGATCCTACTGTATTTCTGACCATAACAGCATGTTGATTCTCCTTATGGCATGATTATCATTATCTGCTGGCATTAATTTTGACCAGGCTGGTCCTTTTCCATCATTTTATGTGTGTATATGTTTGTGTGTATGTTGTGTGTGTGCGTGTATGTGTCTGCACACGCATGTTCACATATGTACACAGATTTGTGTGCGCATTGTTTGATAAACTTTTGTATTAGCACTAGTTTGTAAAGTCCCATGTGCTAGTGATTTTTATATGCACAAAACCGGCCACAGAGCTGTAAAAAATTGTTTTTGTTAAAGTTGGAAGTTGATTATTGTCTTCAAATTGTAATGAATACATTGCAATAGGCTTTTAGAATCACTTGAATGTTGTTAAGTATACCACTACAGATGTATTTTTTATAGTTCCAGTTTCAGGCGTAAGGGTTTATCTGGAACATTAGCGTTTGCTTTTTGTGTTTGTAGAGGGTATTTACAAGGTGCAGATGAGGTACAATTAGTACTGACCTAGAAGAGAGACAGTTTGTTTGGCTGTCACTTTTTATCCACTCTTATTTTTTATGCCAGTATTATATTTATGTCTTTATTTCTGTTCTATTATTTTATTTAAAAAGTGCCAATAAAATATATTTGAATTAATTATACTCTATATTTGTGGTCTATTTTGATTCCCACGCAGTAGGACAGGACACAATGGTGGCAAAGCTCCCATCAAAACATGAAAAACATGTCGACACGACGATTTTTTTTTCTTCTAAGGGGGAAATATCGAACTGCTCCCTGCCCGGGTCAGGATACTTTCTTTACATATCAGACTACCTACGCTTTAGCATCCCTAGTCAGTCGTGTCTCAAAGGGAACCCAATATTTGCGAAACTCTCGCGATGTTGTACGTGTTTTTCCATTGTGGACGTTGTAAAAACTAATTCTATTTTATAATGTGGCAACGCTGTAGATACGATCTGGGAATGTTTGGCTGACAAAACACTTTTTTGTGACAGTGAAAGATCATGGCTCAGGTTAAAACGATCACTCTCGTGAGATCTTTCGCGGGTATGGGGTTCCCTTCTAGACACGACCAAATCTGAGTCTGCTGCTTCTCCTCCTGGCAACCCCACTACAGGTCACTATGGTTACACACACGTCACGTGACTAGCAACATAAACAATTTTGCAGTGAGCTAGCGTTACGGTGAGAAGTAAGCTAACCCTACTCCATTTTAACAACATTATTTCTAACGTATTGTAAGCCCGACGTTGAGATGTGAGGGAAGTGGGAGCATTTAGTCTTCCTGTATTGGACTTTGCGATAGTTTCTGAGAGTGGAGGATCACATCAAGGAGGGAAAATACGTCTACAGTTGAAAAATGGATAGCTGTCCCGGACCGCTGAGCTGAAAATGGGAGCAAGCGCTTCACTGTCACTCTGTGTAAGTGATGCTTACTTACTGACTGTAACTATACGGTGAAGCTGCGGGTAGCAATTCGTTAGCTGCTGTTTTTTAACATTCTGCCGTGTTTTTACACTCTGAGTAGGGCAGTTTTACCCGTTAATATTTGCTCTGAGGGGCAGAGCACCTTCTTCAGTTTTATTATCACTCCGCACAAACAAAGACAGCTAGCTGCTTATCTGTCGTTATAACATGGAGATATTCATTGCTGTAACGTACTAAACGTTTGCCACATGTTGTTTCCTTTACTAGTTAACAGACTTTTTCACATGACATAGTAGAGTTAACACAAGTATCACCAATGATACTTATTAGTCCTGTTCCATTCAGGTCAAACAGAGTCAGGGTGCTTGGCTCACTGTAAAGGTGCTCCTATTCCTGGACGTGTGTTTTCTTTTTTTAAACATGTCATTGTGTCCAAACTAAGTGTATGATTTTATTACTAAGCTGGTAGTGTGTTCATGGATCCTCAATAATGTAATGAAGTGGGCACTTCTAGATCACATATAAGTTAATGATGTAAGGGTCTGAGTTGATAACTACTAAGTTAATGACCAATGAACAATGGTAATGAACAATTTGATTTCTGTACTTGAGTCAGCTGCTGCATGCCCTCTTTCTGTGCAGAATGACCCGTCTTCAGTGAGAATCCTGAGACCCAGTGCGAAGGTCAGCCCAGAGCCCGTTGCTCCCACCCTGGTTGCAGAGCCTGAGCTGGCCATGAGGCGTGTGTTTGGTGTTGCCTTGGAAACACTGAGAGAGGAAGGACAGATGGTCTGTGGAGTACCCCTCATCCTAAGAGACATGGTGGAGTTCCTGGATAAGAATGGTAATTTAGGCATCCTTCCTACTCTTTGTTCTGTGACTCCTCTGCTATTCTTTTATTGGTTTTTATCCTACACTTCTCCTTCCTTCTTTCTTTCTGTTGCTCTCAATGCAAAACAATACTCAGACATCACCTATATGGTTACTGACTGAATCTTCTTATTTCCATATGTAAGGAATGCAGCACAGAGGTCTGTTCCGTCTGTGTGGCTCGGTAGTTCGGACCAGGCAGCTGAGGCAGCGGTGGGACCGTGGAGAGAGGGTGGACCTGGAGCATGAGCAAGATGTACCCACTGTGGCCTCGCTCCTCAAACTCTTCTTTCGGGAGCTGCCCACCCCCATCATTCCTGAATCCCAGCGCAAACAGCTGGTTCTTAGCCTCACAGGTACGAGGAAATGTGCTGAGAATCATGGCATTGTTGAGATCATTTTTTAGGTACAATTGCAGGCGTTATTGAATTAAAGCCATTATTAGTTTTCTTTAGATTTGGGTAAGGCATTGCTGTGCTCAATCGATATGTTACTGTGCCTCTTGACCCCATTTGAGAGCTACAGTGCAAGCATTAAATTGCTGAGTGACAGAGTAGGAAAACTATCAATCTAGGCCTGTTGTTGGCAAGTGTCTGCCTGATCGAAGTGTCTCTTAGCAAGGGGTTGAATCCCTTATAGATTCATCATCAATACTTTGCAGCTAATCTTGCATCCCAGCCCAAGGGAAGTGAGCATGTCTGAAAGAATATTTTATACAGTATATACATATTTATGGGGCAGATGTTGGAGTGGGCAATATATCGATATTATATTGTTATTTTGATGCAAGACAAGACATTGTATTTGATTGTGGATATTGTGATGTGACATAAGTGTTGCCTTTTTCTGGTTTTACAGGCTGCATGACAGTAAAGTGTTGAAATTTTTTGAACTTACCAGACTGTTCTAGCTGTTGTATTATTTACCTTTGCCCACATAGTCATTCTATCCACATTAGTGGATGATTATTTATTCAAAAATCTAATTGTGTTAAAAGTTTGTGAAAGCGTATATAATATTGTTGCAATATTGATTGAGGTCATTGGTCAAAAGTACCTTGATATTTGATTTTGCCCATATCGCCCAACCCTATTCTACATGCTGCTGGGTAGTTTAATCATAGTCTATAAAATGATCACTATTTGAGAATTTACTTTATGTTATTGTTACTTAGAGAAAAGTATAAGCGTATAAGCCAGGTGTTCACCCAGAAAAATCCAGTAAGATGTCCAGCAAAAAATGAAAAATAATTTCTTTACAGAGACTCAAATAAAAAAATATTAATGAAGGTGTAGACCCTTAAAGAAAAGCCTAATTTCCTGGAGATGTTACTTTTTTATCCACTGAATGGATGAAGGTATTCTAAACTAAGCATACATATCTAATGGTAATTTCAAACCCATAAAAATGCAACTTAAAAATATTTATTTATTTACCATGACTTCTCAAGGCCCACCTGGAGGCCCTTCATGGTGGCCCACACTTTGGAGATCTGGATGTAGATGATTAATGTCTTGGATGTCTATAAATTAACGGTCAGATGAATAAAGCCAGCATGAGAATTTGTGGCAGGATTGGTATTCTCACAATTTTTATTTGCAGTGCCTGTGTTTTGTGGTATGTTTCCACCTCATTCTTTGCTCAGACATCAACAATAGACACACATCTAATGATTGCACTTTGAGTAACCAATTAATTATTTACTCACTAAAATGAAACAATTACTAAATATCCTACTGAAATTACAAAGAGATTTCTTGAAATGAATTATTTAGTGTGAACTTTTATGTTATTGTACAGTATGTGTGTTTGATAGTTTCGTGCTCTTTTATTAAGCTGTTTATATTCTCATTAATTTCATGATATGTTTGAGGCCAAAAAGTACTGTGTCTTGTATGTTAAAAATCCCAACTAATATGAATCTGAGGCTTGTCATATGTATATTCTTAGATATCAAAGAAGTGCATGTTAATATAATGTTGTTGTTTTTTTGTTTGTTTTGCTTATTTTTAGGATCTACAGATGAACCAGAGCTAAACCAGTCTCTCAGAGAAAATCTTTGTCACCTCCCTGATGACAACCTCACTGTTTTGTCATACCTCATCCACTTCCTATCCAGAGTGGCAGCACACAGCCAGTCAAATCACATGCCTGTGGAAAATCTGGCCACCATCTTTGGGCCTTGTATATTCCAGTAAGTTGCTGTTGTTAATGCCACATTCAGATCCTGTCCAGACCTGTACTGGAACACAAGGTTCATCCAGAGAGACAGTTTCGTGACTTGTCACTGTATAACTTTAAGATTGCTCTGCTGTATATACATTTTAAAATGCTGATTTTCATGCCTAGTTTTGAAAGGAGATACATCTTGAAAGATTTCTCTAAAAGCATGATGAAGACACTAGAGTTAAACAAATGTGAGTGCAAATGTTCTGTTACAATTACTGGCAGTGAATTCTCATGCTCTTGTGAGTGCTCAAAGCTTGTCTTTGTCAGATCCAGAAAAAAATGTTGTCGTTTTGTCATGTGAGCAGCCTCTTGAGTGTCTGGCCCAGTTCTTCAGTTTAAGTTGTTGTGTGTCTGCTCCATTTTTCCACAGCTGCACAACTAATTTGGTGGTGGAGTCACCAAGGAAATGGGTGTGGATTGTGGTTGATAATGTAGAGTAAAGAGTAAAGTAAACCAATAGACAGACAGATATAAGTGAAGTCATCAGGATTTTGTCGGTTGCTTCTCCCGTCCTGTTTACAGAACTCAGCCGGCAGTGTAAACAAACACAATCTCTAGGGCGACACACTTGCGATTAGACTTGTGTTCAGTTTCTACCACAGTAGAAATGTATGTATTCAGTCAACACCCTTTCAACAGTTCCCACATCTTTTGATCTCCCAGTCACATCAGCCCTGTTTTCTCTAAAAGTTAACAACATGTCAGTGGAATGCGGAGTTAGTCACGCCGTAAAGTTCTGCATATGAGGGGAAAATGTCAGACAATTATAGCCAGGGGAAGAAGAGTTGGTTAGGGGGTGTGGAGTTGGCAGCAGAGGATTGGAAAAAACTGGGGGTGGGTTTGGAGAATGTCCTGTCCTTTTGGGTTCTGGTTCCAAAGGCATTAGAAAAACAACATAGGAAGAAAGGAATCGTAGAATGGTTTAAATGAAAAAGATTAAAGTATGAATGAGAGATACATGCTGCAAAAAATGGCCAACTGAACAAAGCAATAGCAGCTTTTAAGCTTTTAAGTTGAACTACATAGTCTTTTTTTGCTTGTTCTAAGATTCTAATAATTTTGCTATCAATTTAAGATGACAGACAGCAGAGCACATGTTCTTGCCGTCCAGCATGTGTGACAGCTTTCTTGGCAGCACCCTCCACCCATAACGCATATATTTTTGTCATCCAAGCCTCTTTCTAAACAGCCTGTTGCACTCTTATGTCTGTTATGTAATCCATGTGACAGGCTGCTCCTGTCCTGTCATTTCCATTGACCTGCCTGTCATGTAAACACATCTATTAATACTCAGATTTTTCAAATTCTCTTTCATGGGTGTATGCCCATAACCTTTACCCAACATGTATTCATCGGATAAGATGATGTCAACACCAGGATAGCATGTTGGAAACAAATAGCTGCTTCCAGGTAAACAAATGAAGACTATTTTGGTCTGAACACTTACTTCTGTACTGTGAGTGTTATCACCAGAATTCAGGAGTTGTTGATGTCAAAGTGAAACTTTACAAAATTTCACTGCCTGGAACTTTATTTTTGTGGGAAATTTATTTTTTTTATTTATTTTTTAGTTTTTTGGCTCACCTCATGGAGCCTAATGGCTCATCTTAGTTCATTCCTGAACGTGCCCTTCCACTAGATGGAGCCCTTTTCCATTATGTTTGTCACAATAAGTAACAGAAGACATTTTTTAATAGCACATGTGACACTGTGTTGTTGTTTCCTCTCTCTTGTATATGCAGTGTTCCAGCAGGACCCAGGATACTGGAGGAGCAGAGTGTGTGCAATGCCCTGTTGCTCCATCTTCTCAGGCATCACAGGGTTCTCTTTCAAATCCCAGCCGAGGATGTGGTGGCCTCCTCGATCGTGTCCTCTTCACCCCCTCCTCCTACTCTCTCTGTTCTTTCACACTTTGAGGTGAACCATTTTTTCTCTTGCATTTTTTCTTTCCTTTGACGAAAATTGTTGCATCACTGATTGAATTCTATGATTTGTCTTTTTACACTTCTTAATTACATCAATATTGCAATAAGTCATCATAGCACTTACCAACAAACAGAACTATTTTTTCTGCAGGGCCACAGTTATGACGATGATGATGTTGATGATACTTATTCTTTATTTTTTTATCAGAATGAGTTTGAAATGAGTGTCTCACGGCAGCTCAATTTGCAACATCACAGAAAATACAAAGATTAAGACCCCCTCTAAAGTTTGGCCTACAATCTTTGAGCAGGATTTCATTTGGTGCGGCACCTATATACTACTTCACAGTCAAAACTGCTCTGCCAAATGAAAATCTGTAGGCCTGCCCCCATCTTTGAACTCATGGTCTATATACAGGGTTGTGGAAGATGTGGAAGTTGTGGAAAGCCTTGAATTTCATTTCAAAGGTCTTGAATACTTTTTCTCAACGGACAGTTAAGATGGCTGCAGGCTGTCAGTAGACATTATTCACCGGTAAACTAAAAGTTTACTGCAACTGTAGATTGTGCCTGTAGGAGAATGTTTAATCCTTGTTTTTGGAGCTTCAGTCAGAACCATCAGATGTGCACCAAATACTGTTGCTTCTGCTAGCTACAGTAGCTAAGGAGACCATTAACTTATAATGGGTGTCAATTTTAGCAAAAACTTAAATGAAATCCATCCATTGTCTTTCACTTATCTGGTTCCAGGTTGTATTAATCAGTTATATTACTGGGAATTATTTTAATACATATTATGGAAGTAGTGACAAAACTCTGATCATGCGCCCCATGAACCGAGACTGTGAAACCTCTGCAGCAGCTGATTCGACTCCCCTATGTGGCCCTATGCTGCTTGTCATTGCCCTTCTCTCTTTCCCCCTTTACTGTCCTCACTTCAGCTGTCCTATCAATTAAGGGCTTAAAACCCCACTCAAAAATATATTAAAAATTCAATAAATTCATACTTTTAATAAATGACTGTAGGCCTTATTGTCTCTACTGGTTTCTGTCATTCTTTAGCTGGTATTACCACGAAAGCAATATTACAGTAAATTGCATTCTGTGTGGTATTAAAAAGGTTTTGAAAGTCATACTTTATTGTTTCCCGGGGGGGGGGGGGTCTACTACATCTAACACAAATAATATAACAATATCATAACAAAGGCATGTAGTAATATATTTTGCATATAAGTTTTCTTTTAGTCTCTGTATATAGGGCTGTGTGTGTGCATGTATTCAGTCTTGTTTTCTTTGGCAGGTCCGACCCAGCAGCTGTCACTCAGAGCAGAGTAATGTGGAGAGGTTGGAGGGAGAGACCACCTCAGTGTCTGCAACCAGTGCTTATAACCAAACAATATGGATGCAATCTCAACTCACCAGGTACGGTCATCGTTTTAGCATCAGTGACTTTACACTCGATAGAAGTATTTTATTAATTACTTATGTTTTCTGTCTTAACCAGAGTTAAACTATTGTGCTTTAAATATACACATGCGTCTCCCCTTACATATCTTTTTCCTGGGGGAGTAATTAGGACCTGACCTTTTTCCCTGTGGCATTTCACTCTGTTGTCATGTGCAGCATCGTTTAGTCAGTTGTCAGGTTGATGGTTGTATCACTGGTGATAAGGCTGAGACGTCATTCACAGGGAATTAAGGCCAACCTCTTGAGGTATTTTACACTCTGTTCATGGAAGTCACAATGATGTCAAACTGTGTCACACTGTTTTATCATTGTTAGACATGGTTCAGACAGGCTTAATCAGATGGCAGAAAAAGAAGAAGTAGACCAACTTTATGATAATTAGATATTCAAGACTGTTATACTACAGGTCATTTGTTCCATCATTTAATAGCTTATGGCTAATTGATTTATTTTCACTAAATGCTATGGTCAGTACAGGCAGATGATACCCAGTGTTGTTGCTTGAACAGCTGATTGGCCTTTCAGTCTAATGACAAGTAAAAATAGCATCACAGTTTTGCTGCTTGAAGGAGCTGAGAAGTGGAACAATGGTGAATTGGTCCCCCAGACAGAATCTACATACTGAGGGCCATCTGCTTGTGAGGAAGTTTTCCCACTCGTAACTTGGAGGCTGCTGTGCTACTTTCTATTTTTAAATTGTGAATGTTGGTTGCCACAAGCTTGCAATGCAGTCATTAAATTACATTCATATATATATATATATATATATATTTAATCCGCCCTTTAGTCAGCACGTGACATAGCATTCACGTGCACTTGCTGATTAATTTTGTAGCTGTCACCCATGTGTGTGAGTGTAGTTGTGTGTCTGGCATCTTAATTTGTGTTTATGTGTGGATGGGAATTCTGCTTGAAGCTAATCAAGATAAAAACATGCAGACATGTGGTGTGGGTCTGTGATGAAAAAGATATGTCATCAGTGGAATTCCTGTTAATGATAACGTTGATGATTTGAAAACAAGCATGAGATAATAATAAATATAATAATAAAGTCCTTGTTGTCTCAAGGCAAAATGAGAAATGAAGGTCATTTCACAGAGTTATTTATAGGCAGCAGCAAGGCAGCCAGATGTCTGACTGGCGAGACTGTAACCAAAGTATCCGCACGTGTCCCTTTATATAGGAGTCATCAGTAGATGTAGTTGTGTCCAACAGGTGGCATGAAATGTGCAGAGTGTGTGTGTGTGTTCCCAGCTGACATGAGAAAGGGTTGGTGGTCGTCCAGGTCTTTGGATGCCAGCAGAAGCAACCCTCTATTTATTTCCACCACTCTTGTTGTTGTACAACACAGCCCAGCTGCCTACCTGCCAAATGACTGTTTTGCCCTCATCCTATTTAATAAAACCAGTCACTTCATTGATATCGCCATGTAGCCCAGAGCAAGAAGAGGTTCATCTGTGTAGAATGTGGAATTCTTCCCTAGGCATAAGGTTCCCTCTGTGGCCTCATCATCTCAGGTCATTTCCTTCAACATGGACACTCCTACATGTACAGCTACAGATATTAGATTCAAAGCTGTGAAATCTGTCACACCTGCTGAGGAAAAGTGTCAAGCTTCATACCATGCTTCTCACCACTTCTGTTTGTTTTTGTAGCACTTACAAGGGAAACAAATATCAATAATTTTTCATCTAACAGCTTCCCACTCTCATCTGTCCAGCTTAGATTTGATGCTGCATCATTCCAACTGTTTGTCTTACTAGATCTAATATTTCCTTTGAAATCTAAGACACACAGATTTTCCTCATTCCTTGTTTGTCCAAGCCCTTAACTTAATTTCCTCAACTAAATGAGGGAGTCCAGATTAAATGACTACAGTAAATGTTGCATTGTGAAAATGTGTTTTGTTCTGTATTATGTACAAGAGCAGCAGCACAGGATTCTGAACAAGTAACCACATTCCGCATGGTTCCTTTGTTAAAAATGTTTGACTTCGGTTTATTTGGCATAAACATATAAGAATCGATTATTTGCCTCTGCGCGTCAGACTGGGATTTGTCACTGGGATGTTGTGCTTTCTCCAAACATGTCTGGCATTTACATGCTGTTCCTCCTGGCCACGTCTTGACCTCTTTGCTTCCCTCTAACGTCACAGTCCATATTGATTCTGGTCTAATTATACCTACAAAGGGGTTGATTTCAAGCAAGTGTCTGTTTTCTGTCTCTTATCAGCCACATAAGATAAAATTTCAAAAGCACAGATTTAATTCAAAGTCAGGTGTTTACTACAGGTCAAGTCTGGATATGTAGGTCAACCACTATTTTTAATGTAACTGTTTGTTGGTTGATGCACATGAATAACCTTTCCTATGTAGTCACATTTTTTGACACTTGAATTTCAGTAGTCACCTTCTCAGCAGTGGGCTAATTCTGATTGCACACATCAGCATTTAAATTGCTGTTTTTGAGTGTGAACGTATGCAGCTTGCACAGTTTATATGAGCTTTCTTGTCTCGGCATCTCTGACCTACTTCTACCTATATTACAGTGCTAGAACTGGCATTTATGACTCCATATGTAACTAAATGTTGCTGTATGAGAGTTTATATCTGTGCCTGCGTGTATGTGTGCTTGCTTCTAAGTGTGTGTGAGAGTGTGTGTGTGCATGGGTAAATGAAGGGGTTGGGTCAGCTCTCTGCCTCCAGGTGTCACTCGTGTTGTTGACCATCAAGCACTCAACATCTGTGCTCTCTTTTCTTTATGTCTTTGGCTTTATCCGTGCCTCCAAAGCAGCAAGCTGTTCACTGTCACATGTGATGCAAGACTTTCTCTAAGTTTAGACGTTTTGGCAAAGGATGTTTTCTTGTCTCATCTGCTTCAGCATCAGTGACAACAACCATGGGTCTACAGTCCTCCACAAGTGAGTGAGATAATGCAAGGCAGTGTTAGACCCTAAAGAGAACTGTAGTTGGTTTAGAGCAGGGGTGAATAATGCATAAAACTAGATAACATGCTGTCTACCAACAAAGAAATCTGTGGTTTGAGAAGCATGGGCTTATTTGTGTATCTTGCATATGAACTAACTGTTGTCTACAGTTTTTGTCTATCTTTCCAAGTCATCCATTACATTTGACATAATATTTGATTTGTTTTTGGCTACTTCTGTGCAAGCCCTGTTAATATGAATGATGTTAGAGGAAGGGAAACTTAAAGTAATTTGTGTTCATAATGCTGGTTGATGTCTGCTTGGCTCACTCTTTGACAAGTAGCCTGAGCAGCTATCTTCAGTTTCTCGCTGCTGCTGTACTGACCCATCTGCTGTAGGTTACAGCTCCAGAGTCACGCACCGCTTTAAGCAAGTACGTGACCGATGGGCTGTTTTGGTTCACGTCGCTGCAAATCAGTTGTGCTTGTTTGTGCTGGGAGCAGCTCATTAGAGCTTCATGAGACGTGCCATAGTGTAGCATTAGGTCAGCACTGCTGATCCATTAACCCGCTGGGTGTTTGTTTTTTCAAACTACCTGATGCAGTGAACAGCAGCTTTCTTAGGGATTAATTGTTGGGCATTCCAGACTTGAGTCATGTTTTGATACATGGATTGATATATTTAAAACTAGAACTAATTGAGAAAATAAACATCAGATTAATGGACAATGTTGCTCTACTGAAAACACTGTTGTTTTAGATTTTAGATTACTTTACATTACCTCTTCTTCTGTCTAACTTTTTCCGTTTTCATTTTCTCCGTCTTTTTTCTACCCCTTTATGAATGGTTTATATATTACACCGTTTTGTGTTGTCAATTGTATTAAGGGGATTTTTCTGATTATTTGATGTAGGGTTGTATGAGGGGCAGCAGCATGAAGGCTAAGCAATAAATGCTATGGACAGGGTCAGCAACAAAACATATTTTAGCCACTTAAAAACGGTCCACTCAAAAGAAAAATCAGTTTATGTGTATGCTATATTCAGTGTATTTTCACTGCTTTGTCATGCTGTCAGATAGCTTTTTCTGATTGGAAACCTCTATAGATTAAATCAGTAATTTTACCTCACAGAACATAGGCCTTGCTGGTCTACTGCTGCCTCGATCTGCTTGTGTTATTCTGTGACTTCAGTAAATTTGAACTTAAGTCTCACAATTACACAAACGAACAAAATGAGGCAGCAGTAGACCGGCAACTGCTGTGTTATTTTATTATCAAATTTATGATTTCGCCTGCGCAGGTTGGTTGGTGTTGGAGAGGGAAATATTTGGCTTCCCATCAGAAAAGGCTGTCTGACAGCAAAGTTTAGCGGTGAAAATATTCCAAATATAATGTACACTCAAACTGATATGAATTTTTTAGGTGGACCTTTTTAAGTGGTTAAAACATAATTCATTCAAGCAATTCATTGCTTATCTTCTACGCGGGTGCTCATCTCTGCTTCTCCAAACTGGGGGCTTGTCAACTGGCATCTACTGTAGGTAATACACTGACTATCAGCAAGTGTCTCATACAGCCCCAGGGGTCCACACAGAGCTCCATGCTGTGGTCAAAATATGAAACTCGGTCGGTCAGTCAGTCGGTCTGAAATCCCCACACGCCGCAGTAACTAAATGAACCTTAATGGTTTATAGATGAGCAATAAACCATGACAAACAAATTTTGGTTTCCAGGTTGTGAGAAATCCCTTTGCCTGGTGTTTATCTTCTTCCAGTGAGACATTTGCTGGACACTTTTCTTTTTAGGTAGCTCTCTTGTTCTTCAGAAACTCCTCTACAATGGATTGTTCAACCACAGGGCCACAGAGCACCTGGACCAAAATCCATTTATTTAGAATTGATCCACTTATTTTAAAATTTTATGAATTATTAGATTAGTTATTATTATTATTATTATTATTATTATTATTATTATTATTATTATTAGTTAGAACCCTGTAAAGGATATAATATCCTCCTGTGTGTTCACCCTTTGTCTGTCTCTCTTACTTTCTCTCTGTCTCTCCGTAGTCCTGACACTCTGGCGCAGGGTTGTGAAACCAGTTCTGACGTCAGCACTGACATTCAAAGGCTGATTTCAGACCAGGATGCTCTGGAGGAAAGCAGTGAATGTACAGAGGCAGGCTGTGTGCTCTCCTGCCCTCCTGACCCAGGGTCAGAGCAACACTTGCACCGGAGCAGACCATCCCAAAGCATCCAGCGAGAGCCACCGGAGTTGGCGTGTACCACCTCACAAGGGTAAGCGTCTCATCCGTTTGTCTTCCCTTTTTTCACGCACAAATGATGCTGCCACCAGAAATGATCTGACAGGGTAACAGCGGTGTCGTACCTGTTCACATCATTTTGAGAAGATGAGAGTCGTCCCTTCACTTCCTCCTTGCAGCATTTCTCAAACACACACGAATCATTTAGGACTTATGTCAATCCTTTCCAGTTTACTGACTTTTTCTTTGTGATTGGCATTTTACTGAATTTTAGAAAGAAATAGGAATATAAACACGCATGAAACAAGGAAAAAGTACATTTACATATACAACTTAAAACAGACAACTACGACAAGCTAGCAAAAAAGAAAAAAAAATACAAGTAAAATAAAGTAAGTCAAACTGTATTCATGCAGCACAAAAACACAAAACATTACAAAGTGCTACACAGAATATAAAGACAGAAAAGCTAACAGCATACTATGTAACAAGATAAATATATGTATGTATATATATATATATATATATATATGTACATGCACATACACATAGATACATGTATATATTGTGATATCATGAGAGGGTGTGTCATAGAGGGGCGATATATCCCCTCCCAATGGCTGCAGCAAGGACTACAACCCATCATGGCAACCACTAAAGGACTACAAAACCCATAGTCATGAGGGCAGTCAGGACAAGGGTTGCTGCCCAGCTGAATATGATGAACTGATTGCCCCAGTGAGGGTGCAGAGACTGGGGTGAGAAGTTTGTGTGAAAAGGGGAGACAGCTCTGAGACAGAGAGGAGCAGTCCTTTTGGTTTTGTTAGGAAAAAGACAGTTAACTTCAGTTTGATTTAGACTCCTGTTTTGGTTTTGTTCATCTGCTGAGAATAAGTTGTCCTGTAATGAGAAGATTCAATACAGTGAATTTAAGTTGAAAAGCAAAGCCTGGCTGTCTTCATTCCTTGCACCCACACCTTGAGACCCCAAGAGAAAGGCTCCCGACCTCTCAAGACATCACATGCATAAAGGTATACATACACATTGGCACCTCACACATTTATTTACATATGACAATAAATAGAAACATATACTGTACAAAAATGAAGTACTCCATCAGTATTACTTTGAGGGTAATGGGTTGGTACTGGTATTGTAATTTTCTAAACGATACCCAGCCCTCATGTGTACATAGTTTTAAGCTAAGCCATGGGTCTGTGTTGTTTTAGGGACATTCATGTAGCAAAGCAAATCTTTTCCGTTTCAGATAATACCATTCTGTCTTACATAGCAGGGAGATTCTTTCATATGCCAATGTATGACGAGCAGTCTCCTACCCCACATGATAGCATTCTGGACCTATTCAGTGTAGATAGAGGGAATAGTGTTTTTCGGGGTAGGTCCCCCCAACAGAAAAAACACAAAAGCAAAAGGGGACTTCTTGACCTACAATGGCTGTTTCTTTATCAACAGGACCGGTTCACAGCACAAGATGCATCCATTCACCTCCATATCAAAGGAGAAAGAGGGGGAAGAAGTGCAAGAGAGTGGAATGATACCTTCCTCATCCACTGAAGACGATTGTTCAGCGGTGTGCATTGTTGATTTTCTCTTATTTTTTTCTTTCAGTTCACATTTTTATTTCTCTCAAGTTCCTCAAGCCCATTAAAATGTGTCTCCAGCTGTCCAGCTCCCAACATCTCAAGCTGTGAATATCATTCAGTACCACCTGTTACTATAACCTTACATTTATTTCTAGATCTATAAAAATGTGGTGAATGAAAAAAAAATGAAACAGTACAGTCAGCTGTCACCATTCTGTCACACATTCTGTTAAGAGTGCAGTGTTAAAAGAAGTACCAAAGCACAATTATATGTAAAGTGACAAATCTTGTAGCATGTTGTGGGACCGTAAGGTTAAATGATGTAGACTGAATTGTTTTTCAGGCATCCACAGATGAAGAGCGGTCGTCATCTACTTCGGACTGCTGCATAGCGAATGAATCACAGAACAAAACCCAAAGACAGACTGAGCACACAGAGAGGTGAGAGGAGAAGATTTCAGCATGAAGACTACACAAGATGACATTTTGTTGTAGTTGTGTTTGCTTCCTTTGTTTCTGCTTTGCTTTGTTTGTGATTGCAGCAACCGTTCATTGGTCTTGACTGAAAACATTCCCCACACTTGTATAAATAATCTATTTGGATTTTAACTGAGATTCAAACACAATGTGAAAGAGAGAAGAGAAGAATCATTAATCCTGTTTGTAATTTTGGAGCAGTTGAATCATTCTAATTTTATCTCATTACTGCTGCTACAGTTGTTTTTGGCCCCCTCCATGCATCTCCATTCAGTTCAGCTCATCTCTCAGCCCTGCAGTCAGTTGAGAAGTAGGTTATCAGAGCAGTGTGCTGCTCACAGTCATGGTTTTAATATGATTCCAGTCCAAATAACACTGACTTGCCACAGGGGCACACTAGCTAGATTAGGCCGACCTAGCATGGTGGTACGCTGACTTTTGTGTGTGCTGCCTCCACAGAGCTACAGGACTGGTCATCTCAGTTATGGCTCATTAGTGTCATACATGAATAAGCCATAACCTAAATGACAGTGCCAGATGATGGCCCGGCCTCAAAACTACACAAAACACTGGGCAGTCCTGCCTGCTAGCAGATTTGATATTATATTGATTTTGAATACCGATAGAGCACAATATAGATCCAATAAATCACATCTACTGTGAGCCAGAGGGATAAACTGTTTTGTTATGATTTTTTTTTTTTACTAACATTTAATGTGATTTTATTATATTTGCCTGGTGTTGACAGAATTCTCTTTTTCAGCATGCTATGGATCGTGGCGGACGAGTCAGAGGACAGAACCACAGTGTCTGAGTGGAAGGTAAACAGGCCTTTGTGGCTGCCATTTCCACATCATTTGCACAGGCTCCCATTTAAAGTCTAGCCAGAGAGGATCAGGCTCTGATAGCCAACACTGTAGCCTTAGGCTTGCGAACTAGCAAAATGTAATATACTAATGCACATGAAAATAGAAATCTGTAATATTTTCTGTACTAAATCATAAAATGACCATGATTTGTCATCAGAGATTAGGGAAAGATGCTAAGCTGAAAATCTGGTGTCTGCAACAGCTATGCCAGTATGTTTTTTCTTTGAAATTACATTTTTGTTTTGGCCCCAACAGTTTCAAGTTCATAAGTTTGATAAGTTCATAAGTTTAAGTTTACATGTAGCTAAAATTAATACTGAATGTTCACTGAATGAGTAAGCATCTGTTAATGATCCCTCATTCGTGATCTTAGAAGGAGTAAATGTTTATATGGTTAAATTGAGCAATATGTTTTTTGAATCCAAGGGTGTTACATATTTCACCTTTAAAAAAAACACCACTGCCAGAGCTTTAAACTCATTCACCTAAAGCGTTTAAAGGTCCAGTGTGTAAGATTTACAAGGCTTTATTAACAGAGATGGAATGTAATATTCAAGTATGCTTTCATTAGTGTATAATCACCTGAAAATAAGATTTTTTGTGTTTTTGTTACCTTAGAATGAGCTGTTTATATCTACAGAAGACTCAGATCTTCATGGATGATGCCATGTTACACATGTTACATGTTTCTGCAGTAGCCCACAATGGACGAACCAAACACTGTCTCTAGATACAGCTTTTCACATTTTATGCAAATTTCACAGCCACTGTAGGTTGTCCTACAAACATGGAAGGACAGTGAGGTGAAGAGTTTGCAGTGTGCAAGCTCACCACTTGATGCCACTAAATCCTGCACACAAGTCCTTTAAAAGTGGTATGAATGCTTGGCTTCATTCTAAGCATAGGCAGAGGAAAAGGGGAACATGTTAAACGCACAATATGTGAATTCTGCTGCTAGAGGTTTTTCTCACATTAAAACAAGTTTGATGAAGTCGTGAAGTAGCGTGGAATCATGAGAGGTGCTATCTTTACCACTGTAGCTGATGAAAATTTATCTGAATTAATGCAGGCAGAAATCAATTTCATGGAGGAGTAAATTGACGTCAGATTTAGTCATGTACGCCGACTTCCTTCCTCAGTCTCTGACCTATCTGATACCGTTATAGCAACTAGCTAGCAACAGCTAGCAGGAAACAAACATTACCTTGAATAAACTATTGATTTCTCTGTTTTAACATTATTGGAAACATTTGGGATGCAAACTAAACTAAAAACAAAACAAAACGTATATCATGCATTTTTAGACATTTTAATGCAGAAATATTAATATATTATAGCTTTAGCTGTGGTGCTAATCTGCATTGACACCAAGACCCATACAACCAAGTAACCAGATTAACCCATGATAAAAGAAGATTTTGTTTCGCAGTAATCACCAAAACTCAGGTTGCTCTTTTTAGTTTTAAAAGTCACACAACTGGATCATGATGACAGTGAATATTTCTCGATAACATATTAATCTGTACTTTGTCTTTTTAACTGTAACAGAAAAACTAACTGCGTCTGTTGAAGAAGATTTTAAAAAAGCATTATTTCTCTGTATGTGTCATTGTAACCTACCTTTTTGCGTGTACGTGGGTTTCTGTATGTGTGCCCAGACTGGTTTATGTCAATAAGTGGGCTGTAAGTGGGCTTTGGGAATGAGACTTTATTAGAGCGTATGCTGTCTGTTCCTCCAGGGCAGAAGAAGAGGGGGATGTCGAGGTTCTCCTGACAGACACAATGATTGCAGAGGCAGGAACAAAAGCTGTGACGTAAGTTCTCCTTCCCTGCAGTCTTTTTAGATACACAAATTAACACTTTCTTTAGGATGAGGGTATCTATGACAACAGGACTGCTGATACCTCCAGTGATTGTGTGTGTTTGTGTGCGTGTGTCTCTAGCATACACCTGTATGTGTATTCCTACATGTGATCCTGTTTGCCTGTGGGTGTTTTGTTTCGGTAATAACAGCCTCACTCCTCCCCCCTCCTGTCCGTCCTTCCACCTCCTCTGTGTGACGCACAAAGCAGGGTTTTTTTTATGAATGAACAGCCGAGGATGGTGAGAAATAGAAGCCCAACCCTTATCTGCTGCTGCTGCTGCTGTTGATGATGATGATGCTAAATGATGTCACAGCACATAAATGAACAAAAAGAAAAACCCAAAAACAAACTGAATTATATTTTTGTTTGTTTTTGGTGCTGCTCAATTACAAATCTTTTTTTTTAGCACTATCAGAATTCATTGCATACACACCTACACACGCACACTCATTCCGAGGCAAACAGTTACGTGACTCCCCGCAGCTCCATCAAATAGACGCCTGAGCTCGGTCCGACAATGTTGCCATGGAAACGCCTCGTCATGTACAGTACCTCTCTCCTCCCTTGCACACACACACACCCACACCACACGCACCGATATGAGCGGCATTCCCGCCGCCCCCCTTCTTCCGTGCATGATGAATAATCCATGTGGAGGCAGTCCAGCAGCAGAAGTGCCGGGAATGCCGGTTGAAAAGGAAACCATGTGGATTTAGGGATTCTCTTATGGGGGCAAGCTCTACTCTCATACACTCACACACCCACAAACATGCGGATCGGGTGATTTGGGACTCTCAGCGATACTGCTAAAAGAATTACAGCGTGTTTCTCACCAGGGATCAGATGCTGGAAGCTGATGCATGTTAGGAATCTGACTCAGTGACTGACAAAAGTCGGCGGGATTCTTGTCTAGCTGCCTTCCTTGCTGTCTAGTTTCTAGTTGCACAGAGACTCGAGGGGAGCTACAGCAGAGGAAACTCTGTTTTTGCATTGCTGAATATACGTACCACCTATCTTTGAAGATGAAATATTTGCTATTGTTTTTTGGGAAGTTCCTCGTGCTTCAGCCACCCCCGAAAGCAGCTTGCTCATAGAGCTATATTCTGCCTATTGACTCATTTCTTTTTCAGAAGGACAAGGCAACCACTCATCTCACCTCATCCTGCCACTCTCTGCCCAACCAACCACGCTTCAGCGCCTGAATATTTATTTTCACAGGAGAGACTAAAATGGTTTCACACGACTTCTCGGGATTCCAGAGCAGCTGAAGACTCCCTCAGCGCAAACTACGACATCTCTTTCAGACTTCTCCTGTCCCTGCCTTGCTGCATCTCTGAAGCTATGTTCTGCTTCTGTTTCCAGAGTCCTTCTCTCAAACTACAAGCCCTAGAGGCTGACATGGGACCTCTGCCAGCACCGGTGGACCCCCAATCTCAGGATAACCCACCTGCCCAGCAACAGCCTCTTTCTACTAAAGAGCAGAGCCTGTATTTGACCCACAAGCTGCTCCTGCACTCTCCACCATCACCACCAGCTCAGGATCAGCAGATGGTTGACTCATCACAGCCTGGTAAGACAATGGCACTTAAGCGTTGATATACTGAAATGATAATATTCAGGTTTCTGAACCTTCAGTGTTAAATATTTATTTCGGGCAAAGAGGAAAATTCTGTGGAAGTTGTAAAAGCCCCTTGCCAATTATTACTACTTTTGTCATACATTTATTTAAAGAATTCTCCAAAGCACCTGAGAGTTCAGTACTTCAAGCTTGGAGTGTCTCATTGGGAATCAAACCCTTCACCCTGTCAGTTCAATAGCCACACATGTATACCTTATCAGTACCTGTATTTAAAGTATCTAATTCATCATCTGTTTTGATTCAGAGCACCTTCCTCACTGCTGTAGTTCCTTTGGTGCATGTTAATTACAGTTAATAAATCTTGACAACAAGCTATGAGACTCATCATTTCCCAGAGCTGGGTGTGTCTATTCTTGATAACAACAAACCAAGGTGTGATGCTGTTACTGGTGCATCACTGCACAGCCACAATGAATTAATGCATAATATGTACTATTTTTGATATCTAGACGTTCATATAGATTTTATGATTTATTTCCCTGTTGTACTTTATTTCCATGTGTTGTTTACTGTAGACCAAGTTAAATCTTTTCCGGGAAAGATGTTACGAGATGCGTAAAGATGATATGAGTCTATTTGTCCCTCTTTCATTCTCCTTTTTGTCTCTTTCTCTCCCTTCCTTACTACTACTTATTTCCTTAACTACCTCCCTCCTCTACCCCTTAAACTCCCACATCTCTCATTTTGTCCGATCTAAGCTCCTTTATTAAGTCAAATAAAAATATACTAAAGATTCATAGAAAATGACTAAAATGTTAAGTTATGAGTATATTTAAAGAAGGGGGAAAGGGTACTTATTTTATTGTTATATCTTTTATTCATTAAGCTGTTTATCGATGACTTGGAATACTGATTTGTTATAACCAAGGTTATGTGTTGATGTACACCCGCTTCCATATATTAAAATAAAAAATTGGTCACAAAAATAAAATGGCATTTATAATCTAACAGACTGAAATGAAATAGTCATCACTTTTTATAGATCTACATTTAATATTTTGTCCTTCCTCTCTCTCTTACAGTACAAACCCCGTCTCCTCATTCATCAGAGTCCAGTCCGGTCCTCTCCACTGCCGTTCTTTCTGAGGCGATTTCAGGAAACGACACCCTGCCGAGCCCATCAGGCCCTCACACCAGTCCGCTCCTCTCCCGTTTTGTGACAACTGACAAGCCCGTCCCCTCCCCACGCTGCCCGAATCTCAGTCACAGCCTGCGCTACAACCTCGACCCTGATGCAGCCCCTTCTCCACCATGCTCACAGCACATTCGCATGTAAGGCCACTGTTTCCTTATTAACTTTATTTAGAAATAATGGCTCACATGTGGGAAATATTACAGTGTTAATGCCATACAGATACAGAGTGGAGGATTTTTACTATGTTAGATGGGAGCTGAATGCACGTTGTGAGTATGAGCTTTATTTCATGGAACTACATGCAGAACATCTTGTACTTTTCTGTCTCCAGGGCTCGCAGCAGTGTCCATACAGAGCCAGATGAGGGCTCTGTGTCCATCTCAATGCTCAACAGACACATTCACACCTTGAGGAAGAGGATCAGGCGCTTCGAGGAGCGTTTTGAACAGGAGAAGCACTATAAGGTGAGGGAGGAAATCAGAGCTGCTTGGTCAGCCAGATTCTCTTGAGTCATCATGGGATTGGAAGTTATCATCTCAGAGTGTGAAGCTCAGGCTTTAGAAAAAAGCCAATAACCAGCTCTCACAGAGCCATCAGAGGGATTTTTTCTTGTTTGTTGTGTGTGTGCATACCTGGCTGTGTGAATTACTTGTGTTTAAGTTCTAAAATGATGCTGTGGATGCTAACCACAAACATCATGCTCGAGTGAATTACTCCCTCTACTGGTGTATTGGAAAGATTACATTTTGATACACTGTGGATCCTTGGTCATATAGTATACATATATAATAGTTTACTGTCATAGAGGACTAAAGAAATGATAAGATAGTCAGATTTGAGAAGCTGAAATCAGAAAATTTGGACATTAAAAAAATTGCTAATTGTTGTGGCTCTACAATAAACAAAATAAAAGTACTCAATGCAAGAGACGGGCCCCTTGACTGTCAGTGACATGGGTTTGTTTTTGTCAGCCGGCTCACAACGACAAGACAGCACATCCGGAAGTGGCCAGACTGATGAAGGAACTCATTAAGAGTCGAAAGCAGCTCAAAGGTCAGTTACATAACCATAATTACACACTCAAACCCAGGAATTTAAGATTGCAGTTGTGGGAGAAATATTCAGATCTCTGTGTCAAAAGTACAAATACAACAATGTATAAGTGCTACATTGTGATTATCTTAATGTACTTCAGTAATAAAAGTAAAACTACTCATTCTGCAGATAAATGACCACTGGGACTCACATAACATATGACATACATATGACTCACATAACATATGACCTTAAAGGAGAAATTTGGGAACCAAACTCACAAAAATACATTATGAATTGTCATAACATCCACATTTATAAACTACTGATAAAAAACACACACACACATACACAAACCATGAATTTAAAAAATATACATGAAATATATTTATTTTATGATAAAAGAGAAGAAGTCAAAGAGAGATCACAGCAATAATCAAATTTGCTGAGTGTAATGTTAAGTTTCTCAGCAGCTTATAACAAACTTGTACTGTGAACTTGCGCTAAAAATTAGGACTTAGAACCAGTAAGTCAATACACTCACTGCCAGTTGAAGCGAGGAGTTTGGTTTTGTACAACCCAATAAAAACAGGTCTATAACGCCTCTTTTTGGTTGTGCCCTTAAGCTTGGGAAACACTAATACATGACATGGTTAGGCTGTTTATAATGATGCATTAATGTGCAAGTACCATTTTTCTGTTGTAGCTGGTCAAGATGGAGCGAGTTTAAACTACTTCATATGAAGGATTAGTCGAGTGGTTCCCAAACAGGGCTCTTGTCCTTCGACATGATCACAAGATAAATCTGAGAAGTTGTGAAATGATTAAGTGTGAAGTGTGACAGGGGGCCTAAAGAGACACTGCTTTTTTGTTAGGAGTCACAAACCAACAATGCTGAGAACCACTGGTTTAATTTTTGACAATGCATTGAATTTTGATCATGTTTTTTTTAATGTAAAATCTTAATCTGGAACATAATTACAGCTGTCAAATAAGTGAAGTTGAGTAGAAATATAAAGTGGAATGAAGAAGTTCATATTTTAGATTTACATGGTTCCTGTTTTCTGAAATGCTGTCCTCTTGTAGAGCTGAAGCTGAGACAATCAGGAGAAAGCTTGCAAACAAGCTCTTACCCATCAGCTGAAACATGCAGGACCAACATAGACCAAAGGGAGGCAGCACTGACAGGACCTGAGCTGCAGCAACTTAACAACAACAGCAACACCAAGCCAAATGTGGAGGAAACAGTCAACATTATAACCAACAGACTGAAGGAAAGACGACGAGAGCTGGGCCTGCCTGACAGCATTAAGGTTGTCACTGCAGAAATGTAACATCACACACACACACAAATACTGTTATAAGGGGTTGGTGGTCTGATTCCCTGGGCTGAGAGGGAGAATATGTGTGTTACTGACCCTGACTGATTACCTCTTAACAATTTTCATTGTGCCTGTATGTGCAGGAGATGTCCCATTTCCAGATGACCATGGAAAAGACCAGCCTGCAGAAGTGTTTGCTCTATTTTGAGAGTCTGCATGGTCGACCGGTAAGACCAGCATAGATGTGTTTGTCTCTTGAATTTTACTTGAATGCATCATTGACTTCTCTTTCTTTCATTTATATAATTGAATATTAGCACCAATAACTGTTGGTGTTTCTCTTTGTGTCTCTTTCTCTGTTCAGAGTACCAGGCAGGAGCGGACTCTGATGAAACCTCTCTACGATCGGTACCGCCTCGTCAAACAGCTGCTGCTTTCTTCTGCTGCTGCAACAGTGATCACAACCATTGTGAGTCAACAGCTAAAACTGGATACTAAATTTTAAATAAGAGATGGCTGTCTCGTAGAGAGGGGTGAGAGCTCTAGAACCACACAAACACACTTTATTTCTGTCACGTGGGTCAAACAGGCCTGAAAACTGACTGGCCTATACAAGAGTGTCATTCCACTGCCCTCTAATGGCCAGATTTTTGAGCTACACCAAACTGTTGTGAAACATTTCAGTTCATACAGCAAAATATATTATGGTAAGATAAACTATTATTCAGGGTGAGTTGGTTTCCCCCATCATTTCAAATGTGACTGTTGAAATACAGACCATAGCATACTATGTGAATGGTACAGGCTGAAGAGATCTATTAATGTATTAATCTATCTATTAATAGATCTATTGTCAGGGGTTTACTTTTACAGATTAGTAATCCCTCTGTGTGTGTGTGTGTCTACCTAGGAGGAAGAGGAGGGCTCTGATGAAGAGCATCCCAAACAGCGAAGCCCCAGGCTGCAGCCTCTCTGGCTCAAGTCTCCCAGGTGTGTGTCTTCAGATGAGTCGCTACAACTGCCTTCCCTAGACATGCCTGAAACGCCTCTGGTGTCCCCGCTGGAGGAGGAGAAGCGTCTCCAGCCACAGATCAGCACCATGGCAACACTGCATGAAGCTTCCAGGTATGACTTGTGTGTGTGTGGCATAAACAGCTCTGCAGTATGATTTCCAATTTATTTGACCACTCAGAATTAGTTATGAATGACAGAATTTTATTTTTTCACATTTCTCTTTACTTCTGCCACCGTAGTTACAGTTAAGTTAAAGATAGGGTAGGTAATGTATTTTAGAAGTTTTTTTTTTATAAATATGTTGAAATTCCCTTTACAACCCAAAAGCAATCAGTGAATCAAAAGCTCTGACAAAAAAGATATAAATCTGCTATCTGTGGCTGTCACGGGTCTGTAAGAAGCCTGTCTAATCATTTCATTTGAATGAAAGTTGTCAGGCAGTGTGCATTGATGTGTTTTGTGGGAGTGGCTTTGCAGGGAGGCCTGAAGAGAGGGAGTGGGATTTTTTCAGTTGGATACTTTAAACATCTAACTTACTGTTGCTGCTTTCTCCAACAATACCAACGTTAAGGACACATATTTACAGAACATTTAAAAGATTTCGGACAGTGACATGGACTAAATTTCTTCACAGACAAGAATTACTGGATCACCTCAGGATGACACGATTAGAGAAGCGCAGGCTTCACCAGGCGCTGCGAGAGTTTGAGGATCATTTCTACAGGCAGACCGGCAGGTAAAGATTACACACACAAACACAATCAACACACACAGCACATCCAAACTACTTGGCTTTTGAGTTTTATTTTGTCTTTTAATAAACTTGGAACATTTGGTTTTTTCAACAATGCCTTGTGAAAAACAAAGAAAAAACATCCACAAAAGAAATTCCATCGTAATGGTACGACAGTGTAATGCACACTCACTTAACGTTAATACAGCACAGAGAGCTCAGGAAAGAGACGAAGAGATAGACGTTTGCTCTGAACTGTACACAACCTTTGTACTGTACATGTTAGTCCTCCAAAGTAAATACAGTAAGTTTTTGATTACAATACACACTGTACAAAGCTATCTGAGTAAGGCAACATAGGGACTATCAACCAGTTATGGAAGCTGCTGCAGGTTGTTTGAAACTACTGAAGTTTTGCCTTTTGTTTGCATCTTTTTCCCTCCATGTATTGTTAACAGGGTTTGTCAGAAGGAGGACCGTGGACCAATGGCGGAGGAGTACTGCCAGTATAAGAACCTCAAAGCAAAGCTCCGTCTGCTGGAGGCCCTGCTCAGTAAACAACAGGACTCAACCAAGACCAGTTGAGTTAACTCACAGTGGGACTATTGTCAAACTTAACAGGACTCAATCGTTTCTATAAAATCAGGTTGTGACGCTGATGGGTCTGGTCTTGTTTCATGCCATGCTCATTATGTCGATGCACTTTACATTAAGAAAAATGATGGAAATTGGTGACAATCTCAATTAAATGCTGGGCAACTGCAGAGGTTTTTAAGTCCCAAAAACACATCCCTTGTCATTCATGACACATCTTAATATAAACCTGATGTAGCAAGTGTATTTTATGTAGCACTAATTTATGTCAAGGATGAAGAGCTGTAACAACTTGATGTTAGTTACATATTAGTTGTTTTTAAGAATACTGTATGTATATTGTGGCACTTTTACTTTTTTTTCCTGTGCCAAAATACTATTTTCGGACAGTGTGATCCATAGTTTATGTGGAAACTGCATTTTTAAAAAGTGCTATCTTGGCAAAAAAGGTGTAAGCTTAAATGCAATTAATGAGACAATCCTGTCGTGTTTGTGCATGTCAGTTTTGTAGTCCTACATTGTGCTATGATATGCATTAAGAATTTCATAGGTGATCTAAATCGTTCAATTTACATGTTCACCCTGGGAAAAAAATGTGAACGTTGGTGAACGTTGACATTGTAGTGCAAGTTCTATCTGCTGTCAAATTTGTGTCTATCCCCCCATTTAGCCTGTATGAAGTTAATTCCCCCTAAATGCAGTTGTTGACAATGATCAGAGCTTTTGACATTGTGCACTTCTGGTTTATATAATTTTCTATATCTATATATATAGATATATATATGAATGTATCAATAAAAATAAATATTTTTTCACATTTATTCTGCTAAACACAGTTTATGGTTCTACTTTCTTTCTTTCCACTGACTACAATAAAATAAGAGCGACTGTTGCAGAAAAGGTTGCAATGGTAGAGGTACTGACAGCTTTCATTCTCATGCTGCACAGAACTGCATCATGCTTTTTTTTTTTAAAGGTTAACAAGTTAACAAGTAGTTCACACTTGGTCATCAAGGACTCAGTGAATACACATTTTAGAGGCTGTTGCATTAGTACGGTTAAGATTCCACAGCGGTTTCACATCTGGTTTGCAATACCTTTGGTATAAAGAAAGATGACTCTTGATGCTGCAGCCCTAGAAAATTGTAGTACCAGTCTGTGCCACTAGTCAGAGGTAAAAAGAAGTCTGAATTTGTCTACTGTGGAATGACGAAACATTTCTAAAACGTCAAACAGTCAAAGTAACAACAAAATGTTTGTCCACACAGATAGTGGACACTTGATCAACAGCATATCAATAATAACAAGGCAAAGGTCATTAACAAAATCTGGGACAACTTATTAAAATAAACAGCAGGAAATTGAATCGAAGCAGCCCATGTTTGTTAGTACAGTTAAAGGGTTTGGTCAGAACGCCAGTGTTGACTTGCAGGATGAATGGATGGATGGATCTGTGTTGTTGGTGTCCCAGGTTTAGATTGCTCAGTTTGATGTATGTTTTCTACATTTAGGGGTAACCCTTTAAGATGAGGAGACAACGGTGCAGGTGTCAGAGTGTCCTCTTTTTTTCTCCACTCTTCTTTGGGAATGATGGGTCTCTTGAGAGTACAGAGCGGTGTCAGAGATATGTTGGTGTGCATGTCTAAATCTGCTGCTTCATGCATGTGTTGGTCTGCTTCATCAGTACATGTGGACTTCCTGTGTGTGTAGAGGTAAGTCACCTCCAGTCATTCCCTCCCTCTCCTACATTCTGCCTTTTCTTAGCGTCCCACACTGATGTTGCAGGTCTTGCAGCTGGGGTCCTTCTTGGCATTTACTGTGGACAGACTCATCAGCTGGTGCCCGCTGATCTCAGCCACCGTGCCCAACGCCAGGTCTAAAGGCTCAGTGTAGATCACCTCCAGGATGACGTCCTGGGCATGGTGAAACACCAGACTGCCGTCGCCCTCTTCCTCGCGCTTGCAGGTGAGGAAACGGTTGTTGGTGATGTCGAGCGCAGGAAGCCTCTGCTTGCAGAAATCATCTCCCCTGGAGCCCTTTGGCGCTAGGACCAGAATGACATAGTGGTAGGCTGTATACATGCAGTAGAAGTCTCCGAAGTACAGATTGGTGTCGGGGTTGAAGAGCACATCAGCCTGAACCTCAAAGCGGTGGCGGCCATAAGGGGAGTCCTGCGGAGGCTTGCCTGTGTTGAACTCTGTGTTGCAGCTGAAGAAAATACCCTCCAGTTTGCCACTGATGGGAGAGCCGTGGCTGCCGCTGTTGTCTTTCACTGACGGCAACATCCGGTTTCCCTGGACATCCCTGGAGTTTGGAAATAAGAAGAATGACATTGGCTGTGAACAAACAACAAACATGCTATTGTAACAAATCTGCACAATGTTTAGAACAGGGTCAACTCTCACTAGAGGTCACTAAAGCTTCACGGGGGGTTGCGAGGCCTCGTTGATTTTATGAGGTGTAAACAAAACAACAACCTTTTTTTTTTAAAAAGATACAGTAGGCTTATGTCAGTATTTCATTCATTTCTATAAAGAAAACCAAATTAAAAATGTTATTTTTAAAGCTAAGATTTATTTGAAGAAGGAATATGTAAGACCGTAGGAATAAAAAATGTGTACTTCTATTTAATATGTAATCTATGGATGAAAGAATAGTTTCCCCCACTCCCTCCTCCCTGGACCCCGAGTGTAAGACGAGTGCAACATTATATTGTAACAATGACAAGCTACGAGGAGTCCTCCACTGTAAGTTGATCGGCTGTATATAACTATGTCAGTTGCGTGTCAATGAAAAGCTAAGCCTGTTATCCTGAAAACCAAAATTGCTCTGAAAAAATGACTGCCTGCCAGAGTCATTAACATTTTGTTCCATTTAACCATAATAAACATCTACTCCTTCTAAAAGGTTACTAATGATTTCTTATGACTCATAAACCCTTACTTGAACATTCTACATTAATTTTAACTCTAACGTGAAACAGGCAAACAATAACAGTTGTTCTGGCAGGGAATTTAAATTTCAAAGGAAACGTGCTGGCTGTAGTGTTGTCGGAGAAGCCGGTAGTTTGACTGTGCTTGTTTCCTCTCTGATGACATATCATAGTCATTTTCTGATTTAGTACAGTAATTACGTTACATATTTCTCCTTTAAGATAAACAGGAACCTCACAGTGAAGACCTGAACACAAACTATATTCACAGACTCCACATTTCTGCTAAATATCATCATCCTGTATGCAGTTAAAACAACCAAAAAGCTAATGGGGAGAAGAAAACACTGAATTTGTGAAAAAAAAAAAAAAAAAAAAAAAGAAGCCTATTAAGTATGCATGATTATTAGAAATTAAACAAAATACATTCACAGAGAACTTTATGAAAAAATCTATAAAATGTCTGATGCAGTATTCACAGTCTGCTCAAACTTACACAAACTTCCTGTGACTACTGTGTTGTTAATTGTACAGTTTATCAGTTGTTCTGTACTCTTATTCATAAAATATCTATAAAATGTAACACTTAAGAGGTCCCTCAGGGAAAATGTTGTGCTTCCCCTCTGGCAAGCAAAGTTTTGATTTTGATTTTGTGAATGCCTGAAGACAGTGGGACTGCTTTATCAAGTTTAATTAAAATATCATCAACAGTGTTTGAGACAGTTTGACACATGGGAGAAAGCTGATTAAATGTGCAAGATGCAGCCTGAGTCTCATAACACAATAAACGGAGTGAATTCTCCAAATCTTGTTTCTGTAATGCCATTAGTCTGGTCCAGTTTGTCTCACAGAAACCTAGTGAGACAAAAACAAAAATATTTATCATTGTGACAAACTGCTAGAACACAAAAGCAGCTTTCAGAAAGCAAATAAGCAAATTATCAGATAAAACGATGAATGCTTCTGTGTCAGCTGACTGTCTTCCCCCACTGAGAAAATCTGAGCTCCAAAGCTTCAATTATGAATTGTAATTATACTACTATCACTCCAGAGGTTGTCATTATTGTCATTATATCTGTAATTAATGCTTTGTGTTAGGCATTACGGAATAATTCACCCCACCCCAGGTCAGCCCAGGAGTAGAGGCCTTATCAAATGCTAAGGTCAATACTGTAACTCCCCACATGATGGTGCAGTTTAACAGCAGTGCTCTCTGTACACTGAAGCAGATGCAACTCAGCAAAAGGGAGAAGTCCATCTGGATGACGTCATGCTGCACAGCTTCAACAAAAGAGTACTCACAAGCTGTGGCTTTAGAACAGAAACTGCTTGTTTTGTTAGACCATTTCCTCAGAGAGAAAGAAGATATGAGGAGAAAAGACAACACCGTTACAGAAGGAAAACTAGACATGAAGTTGGGGGAAAAAAGCCCTCAAATCAAACCAGAGAAAATCCAGTATCCACTGCAATCCATACAATGCTTCAGTAAACAACTATAGGAGGTTACTCCAGAGATATTCTTCCTCACCCCCGCCTGTCACAGTCTCCTCTAGCATCAAAACAGCCTGGCTCAGCATTTGCTGCCTTTCCCCGACATCACCTAACAACTGTCTGCTATGGTCTGGCAGCCTTTGGTCCTTTGCAAAGAAGAAATGGCTGTATTTTCTGTTGCTGCTGCATGAAGCAATCCATGACTCTCTGGATTACTAGGTAGAGCTGCTATGGTGGTTTGATGTGCTGGATTTATGGAGCTAATCAACATGCTTTGTGCAGCTGCACCCTTCAGCTGAATCTCCATTTCTGCTTGGCCACATGCAGTTTTCTTTAGAGGGGAATACATTAGCCCAAAATGATGTGGTCATCATGCTGTTTGCAGACAGAAAGGTGCTGCAGTGAAACACAAAAATGTGGTACCGACTCCTCAGACAGATGGATTTTGAATGCAATTTTCTCACAATATGTACAATAATATGCTATCAGCATTACACCACTGTTATCACAGCAGCATATTAAAGGAGGAATATGTAATATATTTATTGTTATAAATCATAAAATTACCATCATATATCATCAGATATTAAGGAAAAATGTTGAAAGCAAGTTGAAATACTTTCTACAGCTACTGTCCTCTGAAATGTATATTTTACGATCCATAACTTGTGTTATTGTTTGACCATTTCACGTTCTAGAGTTCAAATTAATGCTGAATGTTCACCGAATGAATACTGTAAGTGTCCGTTTATGAGTTGTGAGAAATCATTATTAATCTTAAAGAAAGACTAGATGTTCATGTTAAATTGAGCAATATGTGTGTACTTTCAGAGCGGCAGGCTTTTGTTTTCAGGATATTTTCAAGCTTTAGATTGACAGGTAACTGACAGTTATAAACAGCAGAACAGAGTTGGACATGATATCACTTGTTATTGTCATTTACAATGTTGTGTTTGTCTTGAGCTTGGGGGGGGGGCACAACATGCTTCAAACAGACTGTATGTTTAGGCATTCAACCTATTTTATATACCATCTGTGGCTTCAACTTGCTTTCTGGGCTGCAGTACTCATTTTTGGATGAGCAATTTTTATAGTACTTTTAAAGCGAAAAAGACTATGTTTGACATAATGATACAGACCAGAAAGGGGTGAGGTACTTGTTAGAGATTTAATAGTCCAGACTCTCACTTGATTGAGTACTTTTAAACCACAAATGTGGTAGGAACAGCAGCAGCCAACAACAGCCAATAAGCTAAGCCATAAACCACAGACATGACAATTGAATCTTCCATTTTAATTGACAAATTAAAGGAAAACTTAACCTCAGTAAGTAAGAAACATGTCATATGTTCATTGGCTCTAGTCAAATGTCACTTCAATGCCAAATGTAATAATATTCCTATCATATCATGAATTAAAAAAATGACAGTTCTGAAAACACAGAATTAGATTTGTCCGTGAATGTTCTCATTCGTCCAGGTCATTGTAAGCCAAAGCAAGATTAAATCGAAAGCAACTGGACTTGTTCAAAAAGCCTTTTTTTTTTTTTTCTGAAGACGTTTCGCTTCTTATCCAAGAAGCTTCATCAGTTCATGCCTGTCAGACTAGTCAGAGCTAGAGCTAGCCAGACTAGCTCTGACTAGTCTGACAGGCATGAACTGATGAAGCTTCTTGGATAAGAAGCGAAACGTCTTCAGAAAAAAAAAAAAAGGCTTTTTGAACAAGTCCAGTTGCTTTCGATTTAATCTTGCTTTGGCTCACAGAATTAGATTAAAATTAGATTGATAATGGGTGTTCAAAACTGGATGAAAATACTGCGGTAAAAGTGGTGAAGTTTCTAATATGTTAAGAAATTCACACACAGTCCAGCGTGTGACATGTGAGTACAGCAACACAGACTCATTTTTAAATACAACTAAAATAGCCATTTTCAGACTGTGACAATATAAAAGTGGAAAAATTATTTCAAAGTTAAAGAAAAGATCAAATTGAAACTGAAACTATGGAAAACATACGTTACATCTCGATAATAATAACTCGGATGGGCTGCCTACCTAGCGTGGTCAAAGTACTCTTTATTCTGGTTCCTGTAGAAGAGGGAGAAACGCAGCATCCGGCCAGCGATCACCTCTGCTTTTTCCAACAGCTGGTTTAGATGCACTGTGGAATAATCTGGAAAACAGACACAACACATATCATTGTAGAAATTAATATGCTGTCATCAGGAGGATGTACCAATGTCATTAGCAGAAATTCAATTCTCCAATTATAAATAACAACAGTGACTGTGTGCACTGGCTGGAATATGAACTATTCATAGCTTGCAGTGACTCAGCATTTACACCAAAAACATTTTCAGTAAGTCCCTTTAATGCAGTCTCCTTCACTCACCACCGTGTGAGCAAGTCTGCCAAATGGTTGTGGATTTTACCCAAGGTATATAATAAGTCTCATAATGATAAAAGCCCTTTCCTCCATAACAATTCTCATACAGGCTCTGAAAAGATGGTTTGGGGAACACTGCCTGCTCTTTTATGCAAAGTTAAAGCACCTTGAATAAAATGACAGAAGACAGATTTTGATAGATTATTCATGTCAAACAGTTTTCAAGCAAAGGCTGCCTGTGAGGTGAGACAAATGACCTCTGCAATGTAGCCATCAATCATATCATCTGGGATTTTTTGTAGACTTTAAAACTACATTTTAAGACAAGGCATTTCCTGCTGACAGTGAGACTTAATGGAATAAATGGCAGTTAAATAATTTAACAGAGACATTGAGGATTTTACAGAGTAGAAGGTCTTGGCAGCTGCATCGTTTGCCCACTTGAGATGTAGAGAATCAATGACATCATTAAGCTCATCATGTACACTCTTGTATCAGTGGTTTCTCTTCATCCATTTCAGAACTGCCCCACCCTTTAATTTTAGATTTTTTAGCCTAGATAGCAGGGAAGCTGGACAACCTGAGGTTCACATTTGTGGTTTTGAGAAAAATGTCTCACCAACTATCAAAACGATGGCCATGAAATGAGGAACATAGCCTATATTCATGTTGCCCTCAGGAAGAATTGTGATACATTATTGATCCCTTAACTTTTCATCTAGTGCCAAGATTGTATTTGTCACTTTGACTAAAAACTAATAACAGTCCCACTAACCTCTGCTGTACCTTATGTTTGGTGCTCATTAGCAAATGTTAGCAGGTTAAACTAAGGTGATCAACATGGTTATTATACTGACATTAGCATTTAGCTTGTACAGCCTCACAGAGCTGCTAGAATGGCTGTAGGAGGGCTAATGGAGGGTGTCTGACAGAAGATTTGAAGGACGACTCCATCTGCATTCTTCTCCAGGTTTTTCAAATAGAAACACCCACTAAGCCATTAACAACAAAGCAGTGATGTACACCACTGTTCAAAAGTTTGAAATCGCCTGCCACAAAAGTTTGTTGGCTTAGAGAACTACTCTGTTTTTGAATGCTCTTTCATGCCTTTAAGTTCTAGAAAGTGCTCTTTAAAAATACATGTTATTTTGTATGACAGGTTTTCAAAAAATGTTTTGTACATTGGTCCACCCAGTCTGACATTTGAAAGGGCAGAAAGAGACACAGATACCTCTATTCAACTGTTTAATAAGAATATAAAAAATCATCAGTCACTCGTTATGGAAACTGGAAACTTAGTATCAAAATCTGTGAATATTTAAATAGGATAGGAACAGGTTCCTGTTTAGGTTAGACTAGGTTAGTGGCATTGGATAACAGAATATCAGCTGGATGACAAATCACAGTTTAAATCAATGTAACCCAACCACTAAGTAAAGCCGAGGACCCAAGGAAAAATGGGTTCCAAAAATATTTAGTGCTCAATTGCACCATTGTGGTTCAATAATGATCTAAGGGTATGTGGCGAGCAAATGGTTACCACAGTGTTCTCCCCTGTCATGCAACAATATGGGGACATCAACTGAATGTAAGTTTTTATCATTTAACTCTTCTTCTTTTATCATTTAACTCTTCTTCTTTTGGGGCCAGAACTATTTCAAATGCAAACGATACATTTGGTTTCTAATTTATAATGTTTATATCTATGTTAAAATAGCTATGTTTAGATATTATTGAAGGAAAAAAGACAAACATCAATATAATAGGCGATTTCAATCATTTGTAGTGTATGTTTGAGCACTAATGCCCTCCCCTCCCCTCAACCTGGGGGCATCTTCAAGCAGAAATTTACAGTACTTTGACTGAAATTTGAATGTTTCTGGATTTGAACACTTATGGAACACCAACAGGAGGCTGTAGAATGATATAAAAACTAAAATAATCATAATCATAATAATACACCTACTCGTTAAGCATTCTCCATCAATTTTTCTTACTGTGACTCTTTTTCTGCCTATTCTCAGCTGCTGATCTTCACCTCACAACTACCCCTCCCGATAAATTCTACCCTCCAGTCTCCATCCATGGCATCATCTCCCCTCCCCCACTCTAAGCCTCTAGTGATGTTGAACTTGTTGACCTCTGCATCAGAAGATATACAGCACAGCTCCCCTGCTTCCTTTAATCCATCTTTCCCCCGTCCATCCCCTCCTCCATCTCTCCATCCATCTTTCCCTCCACTCAGCATAAATTAGCCTCCCTTTAATATTCTCCCTCATGTTGTGCTCCATCCGTTCACTGTATTCCTCTCTCTGACCTGTGCTACTGTCCAGTAGTTCAGTTGGTCAAACAGGCAATGATGTCACACACCCTGAAACCGTATGTAGTCATGGCACTGTAAGCTGCACATTACTCACCGGCGGTGCAGAACTCGATGATCTCGCTCCACTCGGAGATGGCGTAGTCCCCGTCCGTCTGTTTTGATGCGGTCTGGACAGCCACGGTGTACTCTGTGCGTGGGCTCAGGAACCAGTGGCCTCGAACCGTCATGGGCAGGGGCACTGCCTTGGCCACCAGCTTGGTTGGAACATCCTAGAGGGTGGGAGGGACGGAAAAAAGGAGGTGAATGATGACAGGAAGGAATGAGTCAGAAAGAGACCCATGCAGGGATTTACACACATTTACTTGTAACCTCACACATGCACACATTTCATATAAAGTGGCAGACTGCAGTTGATACCTGTGGCTGCCTTTTTGTTTATGTATTTACTCTATTCTGTACAGTATTCACCCCCCTCAAGTCTTGGTGGGCCTTAGCAGCTCATTGATTGGACCAGGAACCCCTGCCTAGCAACAGAGTCAGCCCATTAATCCACCAACACTGTTTCAGCTGCACACCGAAATCAAAAAACAAGTATACGGTCGGCCGCTATAACAGAGTAGAAAGAGGAGAAACACTCAGCACCCAGGAAGTGAATGCACGAAAGGAAGGAGGCTGATGAAACAAGTCTGTAACATAACCAAACCAGATCACTGACTATCCGCTGGAAGAGCTGCAGTCTTCCTGTTGCTGCTGTCAGTGAAATTACTCTCAAGCAGAGAGGGCCGTGTGAGTGATATTAGTCTGTTAAATCTCAGAGCAACAGCTTGCTGTGGAGTCTTTGAACAAAACCAGCTTGAAATTAGTTTTTTTTGCCTCAAGCACAAAAAAAGAGAGGTTATCTCGAGGTAAAACATGGTGTTCTTGTGTTTCAGCTTCACATCAATCATTCAGACATCAAGGATTATCATACCTCCTGATGTTTAGAGCATTGCAATAACTGTCTTTATCACTAATAAGACATCGCAGAATGGTAATGGCCAAGGACAAATCACTGCTAGTCCACAGCAAGACACAGCAGTAGAGGAAAAGCATAAATAACAGTGGAGATTTTGTATCAAGAACATCAGATTAAACACAGAGATACTTCTTTTAAAAAGAAAACTTATTTCCTTAAAAACTTCATTGCTTTACAAATGCTGTATTTACCGTGGTTAAGCATTTCTCTGTATTCTGGGAACCAGACAAATCTGCCAGCTCATGTTTTCGTTTCCTCTGGCAGATGAGAGCACATGGTTTGTAAATGAGTCTGGTGGTGACAGGCTAATTTCTTTGTCAAAAATGGACCAAAATCAATCCATCCATCCAAATCTAAGAATTTTGCAATGTACACAAAAGGTTTATTTCTCTATAATTTTGTTCACAAATTTGTTACAATCTGTGTTAGTGAGCACTTTTGTTCAGCCAAATAATCCATATACCCGAGTGAGAGTAGGGTGGGTCATGATTTGTCTTTTTTCAAGACAAAACCACATATTTTAGAGTGGCCAGTTACTGTGACCAGTCCAAAGCATACCTGTGTCATAATCATGCTGTTTAATCAGACACCTATCAGGTGGATGGATCAAAATACTTATGAATACTGTGTTCAATTTATGCCAGATTCTGCACAAATGTTACACACTAGACCTTTAAAAATGTATTACATTTAATGTCTGGTTTTGTCTTAGCCAGATTATGTTGTTTGTATTTATTGTTGTTGATTTTTATCACAAAGAGACTTGCTGCTGGTTAAATAAGGAAATTAATGACATTTATGATTTATACTGGTTGTGATGACTGTGCCCACAGTCACACTCTCCCACATCATCAGCACATGTTCAGGTACTTTCATTTGTCGTTTAAATTTGCATATAACACAAGCAGTTTGTTTACTTAAGAATTTGTTTGTTAGCACCTTGACCTTGATTTCTAGATGAAACACACACTTTTAATTTACATATTTTGTCACATTCATTTCTCTTTGCCTTTGAGTTACCTGGCTGCTGAGTTTTCCTTCCTGGTCTGACAAAAGATGAGGGAGGAGCCTGGTTTTATGCAGAGGCCCAAGCTTTGGACCAGACCAAGAGCTCTGACAGCACAGTGTTTTTTAGTTGTCAGTAGTTCCCAATCTTTTTCCTTAAGGAAACCCTTTTCTATCACTGATTAAACTGACAAGTTTTATGGATATTTCATATAATATTCGATGCATAACAAAAACAGTACTGAACGACAAATGAACTGTACAATTAACCCAAAAAGTGAATGTGCAACTTTGTCTGTATTATGTTTGTGTATTATATTGGTTTGATTGGCCAGTATACATGTTCCCCTTGTGTCTCATTCTGTTAGGTCTGTCAGTTGTGTTAACATTATCTTAGTTAGTCTTATTTTTCAGTAGAATTATGTTTTGTTGACCTCTTTTAAGGGCCTTTAAACTCTGTTAATTCAGTTGCCTGCAGTTATTTGTGTTGTTGAATCTTTTGGGCAAATAAATCTATCAAGTGCTATCAAGGGTTATTGTGATTTTTCCATCTTCTCACACACTGAGTCACAAAAACACTAAACGTCTTATTCTTCGCACATCTCTTCCTTATTTATGAAATGCAGCAAATTCTATTCAGCGAGACTCCATCGAGAGGCCTTTTGGTGAGTCATTTCTCCGTAGTGTTACCTTTGAACGTGTTTATCTACACTGATTCAAGTGTTACCTTGTGTTTGAACTTGTTTGAGTTTTTGTTCTCCTTCTTGTTCAGGTCAATGAAGTAGTGCGTGATGCGCTCCTTGCTGCGTGGCTCCATGTCCCAACAGATCTTGAAGGAGTCACAGGTGATGTTGCTGATCTTGATGTTCTTAGGAACGGGGAGCTCCTCCATCTCAGAGATGCTGCCATCCTGGGATTTACTGCCTGTGTAAATGAAAAACAGTGAGCAATGTCAATATAATAGAAGAACAAAATATACCACAATTAGAGACGGGACCAATCTAATCTGATATCAGTATCAGGGCCTGATATTGATGTAAGGCATTCATCAGATATTGGACTCGCAACACTGATCTGCAGCCTGATCTAAATGCTCTATCTAAACACAAAAATACATGACAAACACTGCACATATGCATTTTGGAATAAAAAAATGGAAAACAGCTAATTTAAACTCAGCAATTCGTCATGCAAAATTATGCAAATGAGGAACAGCTCTCAGCTTATCACCTGCATATGTGAATGTCACAAGCCACAATCCCTCAGCATACACTATTACACAAGTTACATTACACAAACTACACAAGCCTCCCAGATTAAATTCAATTTCAGCCTCATGTAATTTTATTTCTACTACCCCTAATGATGATGATGGCGATCATGATCATCATGATGATCATAAACATCAAGAAAAAAAGAGTGCAGGTATCTATATAGTATCTGAATTGGCAGATATTCAAATTCAGATATCAGTATCAGATTGGAACTTGCGCTCACCAAACCAAACAAACTCTATAGGGGAAATCAGTCATTTTGCTTTGCAGAACACTCAAGTAGCTAATCTACCACTGTCTCGATCTTTGTTTGTTTGTTTGTGTTACTGTGTGACTTTGATGTTTTAAAAGGATAGTTCAAAGTCACCACAGTCACACATTAAAACAAACTAACTAACAGATTGAGGCAGCGGCATATCAGCAACTTTCATGTCAATTTAATGACCTTGGCTATGGAGTTTGTTTGGTTCAAAGAGAGTGATATTTGTCTTTTGTAATCGTGGTTTCCAAAAAGGGTGTCTGATGGCAAAGTAAAACGGTGAAAATATCCTAAACATAGCTTACACTTAAACCGATTTTATGGTTGGACCTTTTCCGAAGTGCTGAAAATACCTCTTGCTACAGACCCTATTCACTGCAGTTCATTGCTTAGCTGGTGCCCTTCTCTGATTCCCTAAAGCACATTTTTATTATCTCAAAAACTTCACACCATATTAAGTCAGTGTGCTACTATACCTTTAAATCTTGCATCTATGCCCAGCTTTTATTCAGCCCTCTAAAGTGATCTTTTTCTCTCTTTTCTTTTTTTACTGACTATAAACCTTCCACACTACTGCAGTTTCTCAGTCATTACTCCACAGACAGCTGCAGTAACAGTAGTATATCCACCATATCACACACACACTCACAAGGAACTGCCTGTGTCCCCGACTACCATATATGTTGCCATGGAAACACATCAGCCCTTCAATACACACATACACACGTGCACAAACACACAAACACACACACCTCTATCCGCTTTCCAGAATGTATGCACCATTAAATATTTCAAACGCTGCTGATTGAATCTCTTCTCTCCGCTGCAGAGATGGATCCATTTATGATCAGCAGTAAGAAAAAAAAAACTCTTGCCACACTGCAGGCAATGCACTTGACCCTGCAACAATAACACTCAAAATGCTTCAGCCAGTTGTTTCAGTTGGGTAAACTTGGATTATTTCAGTTGTCATCCCTTGCAGTTCTTAAAGATTTATCAAATAAGTTGATAAATCATACATTTTTTCTGAGCTACATGCAGTAATTCTCATGTATTAGTCAGGTCCCTGTAAGTAACACAACATGTAGCAGAGGCGTACAACTCAAAGTGCACACTGAGGCCAGTGCAAATGTCAAAACACGGCTGAATGAGAGCTTTGTAGAATTAGGATGAATATAGACTCTGCGTCACACTCGGGGTGACGCCCACTTGGCATCACAACAATGTGTTTTCTGTGCACGCTCCGAGGTCTAAACACGAGAGTGAGTAAAATGCAAGAATGCAGAATTTGGGAGTAATGCACAACATGGCTGGACTCTATAGAGAGGAAACAATGGCAGAAGCAGCAGAGCATGGAACATCCATCTCCGCTCCTCATCAGCTGAGAGAAAAGCAATCCCATAATTGGGCTGTGTGGACTCTCCTGTCTCGCCTCCACACGACTCTCCAATAGTGGAGCACTTGTAGATTAATTCATTTTAGGAAACAGCCAAACAGAAGGTAATTCCTACACCCAGTGTGTACTTTGCCCTTGAGAGTTGAAAACAGATAAAAGTAGCCTCCTAGCTTGGCTCTTTCTTCACACCATGACTCATGATTGTCTTAAAATAACATCCCGTTACTGGATGTGTTCTTTACACCAGACCAGACCAGACCAGACCCCCTGCTTACTTTTGTCCTAATCACTAGTTCCTAATCACAACTAGCTGATTACCAGATATAATCATCTTTAACCTAAAAACAAAGACCCCCTGTTGTTGCGTGCTTGGACCAAACTGTTGCTCAAGATGAATGAAGCTAAATATATCTTGTGCACTTGTGAATTTAGTCTGAGAAAATGACTTTTCAGTGATAAACAGTCAAATAAAAAAAATGTTAGAAATACTCATACTACAGTAAGTCCGTGTACATTGTTTAACGTTAAACGATTTGGTTTAAAATAAAATAATTTAGTGTCTTGACTGAATTCGAAGACAGGTTGAGGTAATTTTTGTAATGATTCAAAAGAAATAAACTTCACGTGAATTCAGTTTTACATCAGAAAAGTGTTTTCAATATAGTGAAAACAAACAACTGCGACTTATCTTAAAGTGTATTAGAATTACAGCAAGTTTTCAACATATACAGTATGTTTTCAGAATATAAAGAAGAAAGGACTCAGGAGAGTTTTAATTGTGATATTGTGCATGCTGGAAAGTCTGCTAATATGCATGTTTCTTTATATACTTATCATTTAATGAGTTGATTGAAGAGTACATTCATTCAACAAGCCATTTGAGAATGTCATCTTGGGCTTTGAGAAGCACTAACTGATTTTTCATCATTTCCTCACATTTTATAGATCTATAGTTAGAACTAACTGATTAATCTAGGAAAAAATCATCAGATTAATCGACACTGAAAATAATTGTTAGTTGCAGCCCTACTCCTGCGTATGTAAAAACAGGCTGACAGTTACATCCTCAGCTTAACCATACTATGCTTTGCTCTCTAAGACCTCTTATCTCTGCTTTGATTTGTGAAAACATGTCGTCCTGCTGCTGGTCCACATTTAAAGCCCATCTCATTATACTTAAACCCCCCTGAGCTGATAAGTTTGTTTTAGACTGAGAGCGTCAACATGAGACCATGACGGAGCAGACCTCTGTCAGGAAATGCTCCATCAAGTCAGCAGAGACCAGGCACTGATGTCAGCACTGTAACGTCCCACCTGAGAATTTATGTTGCTGACCTTTAGCGAAAACAAGAAAAAGACATTGTCATCCTCTGACATCTGCGTCAGGGAAACATTAAAAACACCCAAAGGAATGTTGCCAAGGATTTCCTTTGCAAGTTTTCAAAATGCCTAAGTGAAGAGTTCTTATAAAAATGTTAGGTAATACAGACCATAAAAAACAGATGTGGACATTACTGGATATTTAAGGAGGAATTTCGTAACTTTTTTATGCTTCAGAATCAGACAGCTATTTTATGCCAATTCATACTACTGCTATTAATAATAATAATAATAATAATAATAATAATAATAATCATCATCATCATCATCATCATCATCATCATCATCATCATCATCATTATTGATCATAGATGATAAAACACAAGCTTTCAGTTACTCATATTATCCCAAATTCTCACCACCTCAGGATATCATCAGTATATAGGGATGTAGCAATATATCAAATAATGCAATAAAAAAAAATGTTTCAATGGCGTATATTCAATGGACTGTGGCGATATCTACTGTGATATTACATGGTTAATTTATTCGTTTTTATTTTATTTTATAAAAGGACTTTTACTGACTGCTGCATTGTTTTTATTTGGAAATTGTTACCAAAGACAATTCAAGCCAATTAAGTTAAAAGGGAAAAAAAATATACAGTATATATACAAACAAAAAATGTTGTACACATCAGATGTATTGTTTACAGGAGAAATATGTAACACCATAACATTCAAAACTGAATACTGCAGTAAAAATACTGAATTGGAGCCATAAATGGTACATTAAATGGGTTAAATCCCTGTTTAATATACAATCTATGGTCAAAACACATTGTTTTCCCCCACCCCATCATCCCTGGACTTGAAACTCCAAGACAAGCGCAACATTATATTTTGACAATGACAAGCGACCATGAGTCCTACACTGTAAGTTGATCATTTGTTTATAACTGTCACTTGTCTGTCAATGTAAAGCTAAGCCTGTTATCCTGAAAACAAAAGCCCACTGCTCTGAAAATACACACTCTGGCATTAGTGTTCAGTGATAGCCTGTCTTATTGCCTGCCAGAGTTCATTAACATGTTGCTCAGCTTAACTGTTATAAACTTCTACTCTTCCTAAAAGATTATTGATGATTTCTTACAATTCATAAATAGACACTATTCATATCATGTTCATTTCATGATCTAGTACAGTAAATATGTTACATATTTCTACTTTAATAAACAATATTTTGGTTGTAATTTTCTTTGTTTTTCAATATCATGATAACATGATATCATGATCACAACTCTAGTACATGACTGTAAACATTAAGCAAAACCAAACAGCAAAGATGAAAAACCTGCTAACTCAGTTGTTGTGCCTGAAGCAGATTAAGTTCCTTGCTCTCTGAATGTTAATGTCAACACTAATGTTTTGTTTTCCTCAAAAACTCTGAAAGTAGACCACATGTGGTCTTTTGCCCTCCCAGCTCCTTGTGACTCCACAATGCTGATTAAGCTCCTGTTTACTCTAATGCTCAACTAATTAACCTGCAAATGGAAGCATTACACCGACAAAGTGAAGCTTTTCAAACGCAGTCAGATATCGCCTACATAACACTCTTGAGGCTACGCAGTCGAGATGTTATCAGGGAAAATAAGCCAAAGGCTTCAGTTTACTGGGCAAAAATCAAAGGAAATACTCATGAGACAGACAAATGTAAGAAACATACAAAACAGTCATTAACAAACTTAACATATAAAGAATCAAATTAAGCTTTCCGTATGGCAAATAGACTTAAACACAACTTGCTGGCTTTGTAGCCTTGGCTGCAGGTAAATACAGCGGCTTTGTGAGAGCTAGCACTAAGCTGTGCTCTGAATCCTCTGGGACTGTGAGAGCACAGGATGAAAGATGGAGGAGCGAAAGCCAAGCAGGATGAAGGTCAGGTGGTGAGGGAGAGAGTAAAATGCTTTCACAATCTCACACGGGAGGCCCAAACCCTCAGTTCTGACTTAAATTTATACGTTAGCATTACATCTTGGCTCTCTCTACTTTGTACTGGCACCAGGGTGTAGCCAATATTCATTTTGTCGAGTCATAATTACCTATCTTGGTATTTATTGCACTGTATTTAATGCTCTCCAGGAGGTGGAGGGTGGAAGATTTTTGCCTCATCATGATTGAGCAAGATGAGAGTCATTATTTACTGATGCTGTGCACACATGCAGTAGATTTAAAATGACACAGGAGCATAGTCACCTGTGCAAAGGAACAAACCAAGCAGCTGTACCCACTATTAGACTTGAGGGAGCAAATGTGTGTTTTTGCTTATTTTTGAAGATTTGAGCTACATCAAGGCAAAATCATTGGTGCCACAGAAAAATAAAACACAAAATAAAGCAAAATATTCCACAATCAATCATCTGTACACACACAACAGACAGTGAATTAAGTGAGTGTTATGAATTGGTGTTTATTTCCACGTACATCTGATCCACCAACCAGCACGAATTTTAGCGAGAAATCTTCATTTTTGAAACTTTTTGCCTCTCATTCCAAGTCCAAAAAGTAACATTTGTAAAGAAATACAGTTTATCATCATGGATTGTATTGATGCCGAATTGACAAGAATACTGTTGACATATGACATACGTTTTATTTTATGTTTCTAGAGTTACGAGTTTTAATGTACAAGTATGAATTTGTTAATATTTACATTTTATAAAGGGAGTTTTGTGGAATATTTCCTCTGGAGAATTCAGGGAGGTTTAGTTTTAATTCAAGCAGCTAATATTTAAATTTTTCAACATTTTTTAAACACAATGAAAAACTGACATTCTTATATATAATAGTACATTATTAACTGAGCTAAATACTGAAAGAGCAGCTTTACCGGTTATGATCAAAGGCTCTACATTGCAAGAAATGGCACTATCAGGTGTTAAAATTTTCCTGCCTATTCTTGCACCCCCACTTTTAACTAGAACTAGGCAACATAGCAGCACTTTATATGCCTGAGCTAAATCCAGGACATAGAAATATGTGTACTATAGCAGAACACAAGATGGAAATCCTACTCCATTGAATCTACTAAACCCTATTAAATGGACCTTATTGGGTATTGCCCTTTTACTCAGCGTGCAGTCAAATGCCACAGTGTGGAATAGCACTAGATGCAGAAGGATCAATAAAAATCTTGTTAACATGCATACGTAGAGCCATCGTAATGGCCCTCTGTGGTAGGATTTGTTCCAGTCACACCTTGCTTGATGCTATGAATTCCTTGTTAGCAAGCTTTAATGGTGAAAGGAAAGTTATTTGATTTCCATTTAGGCCATCTACATAATTTTAATGTATGCTCTGAGTGGTGGTTGGTGATAAAAGCATCCACCATGTGAGTCTCCATCTGAAGGTCTCAATTTCAAAACAACTTTCAGTCAAGGTTACTGTGGAAAAATCAATTTTCGGTGTACTGTTGGCAGGTGTGTTCTAGTGAAAGAGAGACTTGGCATATGATAGTAGCACCGATTGTGTCTGACTGCACAAGTGGGCACTCAGTTCAGACAGACGAGCCTCCTACTGTTTAAGTTGCAGTGTTCGGTCTAAAATTGAACTGTAGTCATGAGCTGTGCAGTAGACACTCGCTAGGCATCGATGTTCGCTGGCCTTTGAAAATCATACCTTTTGTTCCTCTCAATGCACAGGCTAGACTGAGACAGAGGGCATGAACAATCCCCCTGTTCATCAGGGTTACACGGTCTGAGTTCCACCTTTACACATCAATAAGCTCCAGAACAGCAAACAAAGACCTGGTAAAGACACTTTAATAATAACACAACCTTTAGTGAAGAGGAATCGACCCATCCCTATTCTTACAATTAAATAATCAAATACAGATGACCTTTAGAGAGGACAGATGTGTTTTTCAAACTGAATGAGTCATCATTTCTCATTTGCATTGAATTTGAATTCCCAAACAACAAGCCAGTGCCAGTCCTTCAACTGTGCGTGTTGTGGCACAAGTCTTGAATTTGTGTAGTCTATAGAAGGAGTTTATATACCAGCAGTCAGGCACTGAAAAAACAGGAATCAGGAAAATTAGCATTAAGTGGATTTTCAGGGTCAGACTAACACTACAATAAATCTCAAAGAATGTTCTGAACTATGTAACACAGTAAAGTCAATTGCAAGTGAGAGTATTACGGAGCTGATAAGTGGCTGCATAAGTATCTGTAACTCCTGCCAGCACAGTCATGGCACACAACTGCTCACATTGAACACTGGCCAAAGTAAAATGCCAGCTTACTCAGACGATGCTGTGTGCCATACGGCCCGCTTGCTAATGTACCATGTAGGAAGCTCTGCACAAGTCCACTTGTTATGACAGGAGATACGATTCTTTACAAAACTAGAGTCTACGAGAGACCAAGACTACACTTGGACACAGCAGTGCTCAGCATGCTAACATGGTCACAATGGCAATAGTAACATGCTGACATTTAGCTGGTATTGTTTACCGTTTCCGGAATCTATGTTTAGCTTGTTAGCATAATGACACTCCTTGCTAAATGGCAGTAAACAGAGCACAGCTAAGACTAATGGTGATGTCATAAACCAGTGTTACAAAAAGAATTTATTTCATGATTCAACTTGATATACCCACAACTCTCCAACCTTCCATTGGCAAAACTGTGTGAAAACAATTAGACAGTAAAAAAACAACAACTCCATTGTAAAATGAATTCACAGTCTTGAGGACGGCCCTTCATATTGGGGCGGTGACCTGCAGAGGTTGTGTGCTTACAGCGCAGAGAAGAACAGAGGAGAATGGAGGGAGAGCATCATTTCAGGTGAGGTGTGTTCTTGAAAAAATGTGAGGGACGCTGTTCAAGCAACTGCCTTGAATTGAATAACTTTGCAGCTCTATATGACGAGCCCAGATGATAGCTGGAAACCTTAAACTCGATCCCTCTGAATTGAATATTCCAGCCTGGCCTAGACACAGCAGAGGGATGGTATAATTTTAAGACACGGGAACCCTTACTTGCGGTCTTCACCTCGTCACCTTCTTCTACTCGTTCTCACCTCTTTTCTCCTCTCCAATGTAAGCAGGACACAGTATGAGGAGCCCTGAGTGACATGCGCGACAGCCTTTGCCGCTCCGTCCCAAATCATGTGGGTCATTGCACAGCAGAGGGTGAGTCATTGTGATAGATTAACCCAATATCCTGGAGGGAGCTTGAATATCTTACTTATTTCATGGCAATCCATCCAATGGTTGTTAAGATATTTCAGTCAGGACCAAAGTGGTGGATTGACTGACAGACCATTGCCATCCATAGATCCACAATGCACGGGCATGCATCAAGAAAGGGCCCATATTTATTGTTTCTCCCACTGCCTATTTCATCTTGCATAACTTGCTCTCGTGGTGTTTCTCCAGCTCCACTGTGGTTTTGAAGGGATTTATAAGTAATCCTTTTGTTCAAGTGTTGGGAAAACAATGCCATTGTCGACAAATAATTGGCAGGCTCCACAATGAGGGAGCTTTTCTTCAACTTGACACAGTTACTGGTGACATGAAGGCACCTTTGGCAGATGATTTCCTATCTATCTACCTGTTTGTCTTGCTGTCTGTCTGTGGGCACACACACACCCTGCCAGACAGAGCATGTCACAGCTAGAGCGGCAGTATTTCAGGCCGAGAGATTTCAGACAGTGCAGACACAGTAATCAGTTGCATAAATGGCAGACATCCATCATGGCAACTTAATTATGTCAGCGGCCACGGCACAAAGGCCTCGCAAGACATGTTGTGTATTTCATTACCCCTTATAAACACACATTTACTGGGGATATAAAATCAAAATGGTGGTCTGAGGCAGGGACTCCTTTCTGTAATTTTCCCACTACTCATCCTCATCACTCTTAGCAAAACCTTCCCTACACCCGCTACTTATTCATGTCACAACCTATCACTAAACTGAACCATTAGGACCGTAACATCCCCTTGGACACAAGGGACACACAGGGACAACTTGTATCCCACTCTTTCTTTTGTGCATTGAAATGCTCAAACAGTCCTCAGTGTGTGTGTGTGTGATAGAGAGAGAGCTCTTTCCCACAGACAGTAGGCCTTCTGAGGCTGCATGCATTTCCATTTGCTGGGTCAGCATAGGCACATAAGCCTCTCATGCTGGCAATTAAATATTAATGGATTTGGAAGATAAATTTAGAAAGCTGAAATGAATACAGTCCTTGGGAAAATGTAGGTATTGATCAGGTAATGAAACAGCTAATTTCCAAGAAGGCTAAAAGAGGACTATGCAGTCTTCCACATGGGTGTGGCAGGGAAGTGAGAAAGTGGTCAAAATAACAGGAACACTAATTGGATCCAATCAACTAGGGCTGCAACTAATTATTTTCATTGCCATTTTATCTGTTAATTGTTTTCTTGACTAATTGCTTTTTTTTTGGTCTATAACATTTTTAGAAAATGGTGAAAAATGTTAATTGTTTCCCAAAGCCCAAGAAGACATCCTCAAATGTCTTTTGTCCACAACCCAAAGATATTCAGTGATACAGTTTCTCATGGAGAAGAAAAGAAACAAAAAATTAGTCACATTTAAGAAGCTGGAATTAGATAATTGTGACCTTTTTCCTTAGAAAAAAAATGCTCAAACCGATTAAGCAATTAATTTAATAGTTGAATACTAATTGATTAATTGATGCAGCTCTGGAATCAACACTGCAAGCCATTAGAAAAAGAATTCAACATCAGTAGTACACATCCCTCAAGCTCAAGTATGTCGTCCACGGTAATGAGTTAATTGCATGCATTGAGCAGAACAGCACAGATGATAATATGAGTGTTTGCATGAATTATCTGAACTATGAATTCTATGAACTACTCAGCTGAATGACAACCACCAATTGCTCTGCACACTCTGCACAGAAGGTAGACATTTTAACTGTGTTGCTCCATAAACAGAGAGTATGTGGGTGTCTCAAGGACACAGAGACACTATTTACACTGGGCAATCTACTTGGTAAATAGGAAAGTGGCTCTCGTGCTCCAAAGACCAGGCCCAATAAACCTGCAGCACAGGAAGCACAAAGCTGGCACATGCAGGGACCATTAGAGACGTCCAGCCCCGGCAGCCGATATACCATTACTAAAATTACAGCTTTAGAATCAGGCCAGCAAAGCACTAAGAGGATATAAACTGTGTCCTGCTGTATTACATTATGAGGAGAAGCTCTGGCAGATGAGAAAATGAGGCGGTGTGGTACAATGACTGCACTGTGATCAGAGGCTGGGGGTTGTTTGGACACACCACTGACTTCATGAGTGCCTTATAACCAGCCAATCCAAATACAGAGCAAGAAAATCTGGTATAGCGGTAACACCTTACAGTAAGGGTCCATTAATTAACATTAGTTAATTCAATAATAAGCATTAACTAACAGTTAATTAATAGTTAATTAACATGTCTAGTAAACATTTATTAATGATGTTCATGTTAACTATGGTAATAATTTACACATTATTTAAAAATTATAAAGATGCTCTTAACATTACCTAATAATTAATGTAATTAATTAAGAGTTAATTAACACTATAATAAGCACTAAATAATGTTGACAAATCTCTCTTGTTCACAATTATTAAAGTTGTACAGGTTAACTAGGGCACTACCTAATGTTTGTATATGGCTAATAAAAAATGTTAATTAACATGCATATCATGAAGTTCACAGCTATGCCTTTTCATTAAGAGAAACTTGTTTCTATAACTGTTTATTTGAGGGTAATAATTGTCCACTTGTCCGTCTTATGACTAATTTTTGGGAAAGGTTTAGATTAGTGGATACACTTAATGGTCTTTGCGTAGAGGTTTGCTTGTTCCTTTTTCTTCATGTAGATGTTGAAAAATATAGCCTAGCCTATAATTTATTGTCCAAGTTATATATGCATTACTTAAACATATTAAGCCATGTATTAATTCTAAATAAGCATTACTTTACCATTATTAACCATGTATTCATGCTCTTTGTGACCCTTACTGTGAACTTAAAACATGTATCCTTTAGTTACACTTCATATATGCATAAGGATACAGAATAAGCATTACTTAACCATAATTAACCATGTATTAATTGTCTTTATGACCCTTATTGTACAGCTAAAAACAAGTTAGGAAAGGAAAAACACAACTACATCAATTCGGCTACCAAAATGGTGTGTTTTCATTTCATTGCAATGGGTGTGAATTAATTAACAGTCTTGATTAAAAAGCAGTCTCTGTGATCTGGCCTCAGATGTGGAATCAATTGTGTGTAATTGCTCTGATGGGTGTGTTGTAGGCCCGTGCACACGTGGGTGCAGCCATGTTTGAGCCTCTCATTCTCTCCTGATGATGACTTGCTTTTTCCCCTCTCCACCATTAAATTCGCATCAGAGTGAAGCTGCCTACTGGTGTAGAAACTGCTTTTCCATTTTGACATTTTAAAACTAGCTTATAAATGCATTCTAATCTATGATCAAATGTATATCAACTCTTTGTCTGACTGTTAATATCCAGAAAACTTTTGATTTCGGAGAAGTCAAACACAGACTATCCAGCATGGATGCAGCTGGATGACTTGATGAATTATAAATGTGAACGCAGGAGAGAGAGTTTTTCATTAGTTGAGGATGGGATGTAAGATTGAAAACTTAGTAATTGCAATTCCAGAAATGCACAAGGTGTCACACATCACAGTATGTGCAAATAAATTGATTATCTCCCAGAGAAACAGACAAGAGGCAGCGGTTCTAGGCGGGGTGGCTGCCGGTCTCTGTCCATGTCTGTGGTGCTGAAATAAAGCCACTTGTTTCCTCGCTGTTGCATGTTCCATTTGTACGAATATATGCATGTCTTTTGTGCAGAGACGCTTATCGTATGAATGAATGAACAAAACCCTGTTGCCCCTGTAATCACACTCAGCTATTCCACACACGCACAAGCGCACCATCCATCCCTGCATCCACCCAACCAAGGAACCGGTGGAGCGACTGGCCCCTACTCCCTTCAAACACACAATAAGGGTACAGCATGCAGCTAAACCCCCATGACAAAACAGACTGAATGCGCTGCAGCGGATTTGAAATTGACAAAAGGACATAATGCACCAATATTTTGCACAAATGTCTCCAAATCAAAAGCTGTCCTTACCATCTCGTTCGCATAACTGTATGGCGTCCAAGCTCAGGTCCTTGATCATCCCCTCGCAGGGACTTAATGGGCTGGTGATGTTGTGCGCCAAGCCTGGTACCTCCATCTCTGCTGCAGAAGAGTCTGTCTGGATGCTGCTACTGCTGATTTGCGCGTTAAATATCGTCCACGGCGCTCGAACCACAGCAGGCTTCCGTTCAGGGTCGTCAATGAGGGGAAAAAGAAAGAGAAAGAGAGACAGCTTTCCAGTCGTTCCGTCGCTCTCAGCTCTCCTCTCCTCTCTGTCTCCTCTCCTCTGGGTGGTGCGGCTAGTGGCGCGTCAGCGGAATCGTCACGGGCGCGAACAGCACGAACCGCCAGTTTATGGCATAGCAGCTCCTGCGGAGAGACGCGTTTAAATCAGATATCAGTCTGTAGGTTTATCTAATTCATACTCTCCCTTCTTCTTCTTCTTCTTCTGTGCCCGCAGAGCCACAAGTGTGTGTGCGCGCGCTATGTGCGTGCGTTATTCCGCCGCGGGACACTATGAACATGAATAGTTCAGAGGATTAGTGCAAAGACGTTCCGCAAATTCAATGGCTTCTTATGTAACCAGATTAGGCCGGTGTTCCCCCTCCAGTTTAGGTCTCTATCCAAACCGTCCACACACTCCTGTTCTCTGCTGGTTCACGTTCAACGTCATCTCAACCAGGGTCTCTCATATGTCCTTATTTGGTGAGGTGTAGCCCTCCATTGCAGGAGCGCAGGTGCAAGTGGAGCACACAGTAATGAGCAGGGGGATGACTCTGACATCCTGCACCACATAATGAATGATCAGTCTCAGCCTTTCCATCTTAAAGGCCGTCCTTCTTGCATTGTAATGGCACATAATGAAATGCAAAACCATACTTCATGTGCGGCTGTGGGGTGTGCGTTTGTAATTATCTCACAAAGACTACACCCTCTTTATCAGTGAGTCCCAGGAGCAGGATTTTCAAGGCACGAAAGGTCAAGTGCACGGCTAAACTGTTGTGTGAGGGCTGCAGGCGCCTCTTATAACGCCATCATGCAGTCATTTTCATTCTTTTATTTCCTAAAGCAGTGTTGTCCTCTCTCCATTCTCCATAGGGAAGCATCAGAGTGAAGCCATGTCACTTTCTGTTTGTTTTTGTCTCTCTCGGTGTTACGCAAGGCGCCCTGGGGTGAGGAGGCAGTGTTTATCTATTCAGCGGACAATGAATTCTGCAGCTGCGCCTATGGGACCCCTGAGTCATGCTGTTCACAACGGCAGAGAGGGAACTGCCGCACTACAGACTACACTGCTGATTTATAGGATGGAAGACACCCTAACTCATCTCTGACACATCATCACCACCTCTCTGAAGGTGGAGTAAAGAGTTCTCCTTTTCATTTTTCATGCAGATACAGAGGGAACACTCTATGGTAAAGTTACATGAATTATCATTAATTAGTACACAACTTGAAAGCATGAATTCACAAACACAGGTGCCTGCTTTTGTGAATTCATGCTTTTTGATGCCCCTCACATATTTTGCTCTTCTCCTATTTCAATAAGTCGCAAAAAATAAACTCTTAGTTATGGTGGCGTGCTCAGGATGAATCTGAGGAGTCTCACAGCCTCAGGAAAGAAGCTGTTCTGAAGTCTGGTGGTAGGGCAGTGGATACTTCTGCATCCTTTGCCAGAAAGCAGTAGGGTGAACAGGCTGTGTCTGCAGCTGGGTATTGTCTTTTGGTATCCTTCTGCTTCGCTACTGTCTCTACTGTACTGCGCAGTAAGATCATGGAATAGTCCATGTTAGTTGGAAGGGTCTGACATGTTAATAAGGTATTTTGATGCCTTTATAAAGTATGAGTTTTTAGAAAGACAATTCATTAGTGGAAAGTTTAAAGTAAAAAAAAAACTACCTTCAAAGTAGAGTAAGTAGGATATGTGCAAGCTGTTCCTAAACACATCAGGATGTCAAATACCAACATTTTGAGTTGGTGAAATGTCTATATTTCATACAGACATAACTTTTTTTCACTCTGTATTTCTCTCCTGGTCATCCATGCCCCCCTGCCATGGCTTGTAAATTCCCGCTAGTTCATTAAGAATTACATGAATGAATTCATGCTTTTTCATGTATTAAATCAAGTATGAAATCATGATAATTCATCTACCCTTTACTGTAAGTGTTACCGATATAGAAAACTAGCTGGTGCGCATTTTCATGCACATTTGAGGATTAGAAAATGGGGTTATGGCGGCCAGGCGAATTAAAATCCTGGTAAGCTCATAATCACGGTGGCATTCAGATTCAGTAGGAAACATATTAGACGCACCACTGATGGCCTGAATTTATTCCACGTTCAGATTTCAGATTTCATGAGTGCAATGCTGCATCTGGCTCAAATTTCCTGCCTGAGAAACACAACTCATTAATAGTGAAGGTCAGCATGCTGATCACTCCCTGCAAACACAAAGCCATCTGTGTGTGAGGGGAAGATGCTGCTGGGTTCACTATGAACTGATCTATAATTTTAAACCACAGTCACAGATGTAGGAAAGTTATATGTAGAATTATGCTTTTATATGTTTACTATGAGACTGACTTACAAACTGCCCCCCTGCTGTCTAAGATGGCTTGATTACTAAAGAGCTTTGCACTGATATCCACAGATTAACACAGCATCTGTTTAAATGACTGTTTCCTCTATAATTCCTTAAACCAGTGAGTGAGCTCATCAGACATCTATGGCCAGTGATCAAAAACATGAACAAAGACAACAAGATCTCAGCTATTGGCCCTCAATACGCCAAAATTCTAAAAAAAAATCTCATTGTTATGTATGCCATCATGTATCTTTGTCTTCCTCCGCCTTCCCATTTACCCGCTCCGCCTGTGCTGCTTATCTGCTATCCGGGAGACGAGGAGGAGGAGGAGGAGGAGGTGGAGGATGAGGCTGACCGATTCTGGAGGGTTCCTTCTCATCCTACCTCCATCCGTCCCCCTTGCCATCCCTCTCTCCACCCACCCGTATCCCCTCCAGCGAGAGTCATCATGTGTTAGCGTCACTGTTTCCAGTAGAGCTGCAGGAGGACGAGGGGAGAGCGACACTGTGTCCCATGTAACACACACCCAGCCAAGTTCATCCCTTCCCCCCTCCTCCTCCTTCACCCAACATCCTTCCTCTTTTCCTCTTCACCTCTTCTACCTTTTTTTCTCTTTATATTCCCCCTTTACTGCCTCGTCTCCTTTTCTTTCCGTCACTTTCCTACACTGTCTCTGCTGCTACCCCAGATCTCTTAAAGTGCATGTTACTTTGCAGGGTGTGTTTGTGTATGTGTGTGCAGACTATATGTCACAGTGAGCCCTGTAGTGGCAGTCCGCTCTGATTTGCTCACTCTGCTGCGCTCAGAGGCCACATGAACCAACAGTGACAGATGGAGAAATAGCAGGGAGAGAGGTGTAGTAAGAGTAGGAGAAGACAGGCCAAATAGGTGATCCAAAATCCAGATATGTCTCTCATTATTTTACTCCTGGCTTTCTCCACCTTCTTCTGTCTCTCACACACCCACAAACAATGGAGAAATTTTTTTTTGTTTGAACTTAAAAAACGTAGTCTCCAGGTTGCCTTAAAAATTTAAGGCAATGTAAGTTTATTTTTACTTGCCTTAAATTGTTATTTCAACAAAATAACAATTCAAATTGCTTTAAATAAAAGGCATCCAGGATCAAAGGATCATAAGACAATATAAAGACATTTCAATACAATTTATAGAGTTTAGGTTTAAGTGGACTTAATTTGAAAAGAGTGATTGATTTAAGTTCCCAAAAAAATGGGAGTGCTTATTGTTTACATGTTTCCTGTGAAACAGGCAGCTTAGGAGGGACCTGATGCAGACACTGATTAGCGTTCACGGTAGCCAATAGTACCTGCCATACATCTAAAAGCAGATGTGGTGAATCTTCCCAGACTGACGTGAACGTGGCCCAACTGGAACCAAAATGGCCTCAGAGACCAATGGAGGTCAGTTTGATCACAGCGAATATGCAACAATACCAATGCGTTTCTCTTGCGGTTTGACCCCTGGCCCACTGTGGCTGAGTCATTGTTCACCAAGCTAATGGCAGTTAGCAGTTAGCAAAGTTACTTTTGTAACAAACTATCTTACCATCAGAAAACTCTGTAAACGACTTTGGTACTGTATTCCCTGTCGGTCTCAGAGGCTGCGTGCATCCCAGAGACAGTCAGTGTTTACTGGGAGGCTGCTGGGCCTGGATAACAGCTAACAGTTACGGTTAGCTACTTTAGCAACAAGTAAAGCCATCTGTCCATCAGGAAACTCTGTAATTAAATAACCAAGAGCTGAAGCTGAGCAGCTGGAGGACATCAGAGGGGAAACCAGAAAATATTGTCTCTGTAAACTATGAACTAGTTTCACTCTCTTCAGTGAACAGATGTATTCCCCATATATACCATGCTCTGCTGCATCATAAGTGAGAAAGCGTTTCACTGGATACAATTTTAATAACTATGTTACATAGTAAACTATGAAATGCCATTAAAAATACCCGAAAATACCTAAAAAATTACTTTTTTTTGTCATTGTTGTGTCAGATACTAGTGTGTAGGTAACATAGTGCCACACATATGTGATAAAAACATTTAAAGACTGATTTTGACTTCATGGAAACATTTTGATTGGTTGATTCCAGTAAATTCCTGTGTGATTTTTTTTTTTACACTGTACACACACCCTGTGGTCACTGCACATCACTTCTCATCCAAGAGGTCAGTTATGAGCCAGTTTATGGAGCATTTAGACCACAACATTTTACATTAGCAGAAAACAATACCAAGTCTCCAGGGTCTAATGTGTGTGTGTGTGTGTGTGTGTGTGTGTGTGTGTGTCACTGCGTACCACAAACACATTTGTCTGTGGGAAGCCAATGAAGCGTGTCATTGATTTGGAGTGTGAGCTCCAGCCTTAGCTGAGCTGCAGTGTGATTGATAATGGCCGTGTGTGTCTCAGAGTCTCCAAATGAAATCCACAGTTTATCTGAGATTTTCAAGAAGGAAACGCCTTCACCCTCATCCTGTAGCTACAGTCAGATTTAATGAATAATGAAACTCACTGTCAGCCAACATGCAACAACAAGCCCACACATTTTAATCAGGAGAGGCTAATTAAAATCAGGGCTGAGAGAGTTATTAATAAAAATGAATTTAATTAATAGAGGGTGCACAATAGAAAAAGCTTAATGGAATAGTTTGACATTTTGGGAAATATGCCTATTGGCTTTTTTTGTTTCAGATAATTAAAGGAGATTAATATCACTCTCCTGTCTGTAAGAAAGTGTTGAGCTGGGTACGTTCATGCTGTTTTCCAGTGGTTTTATTGAGTGAAGTATCCACCCTAGTGGGTTACTGGCTGAGAAGTAGTTCAGGGGAGGGAAATTAAGTGGTTATGTGTGTAAGTTGTAACAGTTTGTCTGGAGAAAAGCGATGCAGGGCATGTTAACAGACAATAATCTCATACGAAGTACGAGTACAGAGAGCCTGCAGGTTAGCCACACTGTTTTTGTTATTTTACCAAGGACACTTCAACCTCGGGTTAGCTGTTGCTGTGGCAAGGGAATAAATCTTGGCTCCACTGAGCTATCAAATGCACAGTGCCTGCTCATTGTTCTTCCTTCTTCTTCCTAGTTACCCTGCAACACTACAACATAAATATGTAGCTAACTTAGAGCCAGCAGCCTGCTAACATAGAGCAAACAGCTAGCCTGGCTCTGTCTGAAGGTCAGAAAATCTAGAGACTATTTCTTGGCTGGGAACAATAACATCCTGCAGCCTCTGCTGGTTGTCTGGTCAACGTGTAAAACCACAACTTCCTTTTACACTTTTTGAACAGATTAAGCAAACAAGACATAATGTGTTAATTAATTAGCTTTAAAGATGCTAG
>JAJHUR010074629.1:142765-168740 GCA_027495735.1 Lutjanus campechanus
TTTTTTTTTTTTTTTTTTACCTTTGGACAGAGCAAAGCTAGCTATGTTCCTCTGTTTCTAATCTTTATTCTAAGCTAAGCAGCTTCTGGCTCTAGCTTAATATTTACTGACCAGACATAAGAGCCTTCCTTTAAGAGATGTGTCTGTGAAAAGTGTTTGTGGATTGTACCTCATTGTGAAATTGTTCTTGTTGTCATAACCTGCATGGCAATATTCCTGGATGGAGACAGCTCTTGGTGGATGACACCTGAAGAGGGATCTCATGGCTCTAAAGAAAACTGGAGGTGGAGGTCGGTCAGGCAGACACTGAAACAAGAGCAGACAGCAGCCCAAAAAGCTTTAGTTGAGCATTTTAAAAGCATAAAGATGACTGGTTAACAGTGGAGGCACAATCATATTGGTTGAGATGAACGGAATAAATGCCTGAGTTGAGATGGGAAAAAAGCATAAACAAGAAAGAGTGAGGTTATGAAAAGTAGGATTCCTGATTGAACTAAGCCTCGTTTTGTGTTGGACTGACATTTTACCTCCTATGAAAACATATCTGTAAGGCTGAGACCAAAATAACTGAAAAGGGAAATGTTCACTACAGTGGTGGAAGAATATTTTGAGTAAAATTAGAATTACTATTGTCTAAAAATATTCTTTTACAAGTATAAGTCTTGAATTCAAAATGTTAGTTAAGTCAAAGTACAGAAGTTTTATCAGAAAAATGTACTTAAAGAATGAAACGTAAAATTACTAATGCAGAATGGTTCTTTTTACATCAGTATATTATTATAGAATATGATATTCTATTTTTGTCACTAATCACAATATCACACAACACAAAATCACAACATATACTTCTGAAATGTAGTGGAGTCTATGTAAAGTAGCATGAAAGGGAAATACACAAGTAAAGTACAAGTATATCAAAACTGTACTTAAGTACAATGCTTGAGTAAATGTTACTCGCCAACACTGACTACACCCTTATTTGAAGCTAAAAAGACTTTGAGAGGCAAACAAAGCACACTTTTGGATTTTTAATAGAGACAGAACATTTTAGTCACAAAGCTGTTGTCACGTTGACATGACAACTGCATTAAGTCTGTTTTGAACATCTTCACATTATTACTGCACAATCTCATACTGAAATCAAGTCACTGAATCTGCATCAAGAGCTGCAGACATACAAACAATAACATGTTCCGCCTCAGTGAGATTTGTAACATTCTGCATAAGAAAAAAATGGACAAAGAGAAAAACAGATAGTCAGACACAGTGAGCCAGACTTATGAGACACTGTGAGCATATTGTCCATTGGATCAGAGCCAGGTATGGTGAGGTAGCAGCAACCAAGTCACAGCTCCTCTCATTTACACCTTTCCTGCAGAGGCAAGCTGCCCACGAGAACAATATGTGATGCCGTGGACTCGGCTGGTCTTCAAGTGGGGAGGCCGCCAGGATGCAGAATAAATGCATGGCTGGGCAGTGATAAAAAGGCTCCTTTCCTCTGCAATTTAGCCGTCTTTCACTCTCTGTCTCTCACAATGGAACATGAAATTGAAATTAGTCATGCTGGGCACTGAGAATGATTGCCAGCTGTGCCGCACATGTAATTGCCCTAAGTGAGGCAAAGAGAGACTTTGATATTCTCGATTTAATGGCGTCTCTCTGGAGGGGTTATGCATGTAGGATTTTTGTGTTCCTGTGGAAGATAAATCTACTTTGAGAGGAAACTCTTTTCTGAGTAAAGCAAAACTGGGATTTCATCATAGCTCTGATCTGTTTATCATGAGGATTTGTCCACAAACACTATAATGAATGTTTTTGTTAACATCCTTCCTACACATTACCCCGTGCTCTTCATTATGACATACCAGTATTTACAACCCATTCAGTGTTGTGGTGTTAACATAAAGGCGTTAGGTGATCTTTACCTCACAGAGCTCCTGTGGAAAATAATAACAGAGGACGAGAAAGTGAGTGAGTCACAAGCTGCCACAGAACAGAGTTCAGTGGCACCACCTGTTTCTGTTCAGGGCTCATTTGCGTTGGATGAGAGGCTCTCTCTGTCTGTCTACTCACCATCTGAACATTAATTTGCTGCCATAAACATAGTGGCCTGTGGATGAGGTTTGGGCCAGTTTAATACGAAATGAAATGGAAAATCACCTTTCTTACCTCAGGCAGCTTGAAAAAGTGTTTGTTTTGTATTTTGTGAACAGTTTTGGAGATATCCATCATGGAGATGTCAGCTTTCTCTTATATATAATGAGACCAAATGACACTTGGCTTTTGGCGCTCAAAAAAAAAAAGAAAAAGAAAAAGAGAGGAAACATTTTAACATTTTCAGTAATGTCTTTTTCAAGAAATCATTACTCGGTTACTCCATCGAACTTGCTGTGAGCAGTTTCATGGAGGAACTACTTTATTTCTAGGAGAAGGGAAATAGTTCTGGTAGATTCTGCCATGCCATGGAAAGAAAGTAGTTCTAAATCAAAGGCAGACATCTAGCCAGAGTCAAAAAATAGATCATTTTGATTTTGTTTGAAACTGTCCCTTTATGTGTGTACATTTCAAAAGCTAAATTCTGAGATTTAAAACTACAAAGTAAAAGAGCCAGACAAATATATCAGTTGGCCGATGTTGGGCTATCACTGCTATATCTGTCCATTTCAGTGCACTGTCCTTACTCAGAGCTGGTCCTGACCTCCATGGGGTCCTCCAAACTGACCGGAGAGCAACGTAAACCACTTGCTACGCAGTCACACCCCAGTGCTGCCATTACAATCCCTCCTTCTTCCAAACAGTTTGCTCCATCTGTCAGTCGAAGAATAAGTAGAACAGCATAATGAGGCACAAAAAACAATATTTATTGAATATAATATTTTTGTGTAGAATCTTAAGATAAGAGAATATTGGCATTAAAATAAATGAGAAATTTTAGAATGTAGAAAATGTAGAAAATACTCAAATACAGTATAACACTCAGCTTTGGGTTTGCTGCCTGGTAATTAGTCAGTTAATTTTAAATTCCATATTTAATCAATCATAAGTCACTCTCAATCCACTAATTTCCATCTTGCATTAGTCTAGACTTGTAATCAGTGGTGCGACACTACATCCCAGAGGCAAATACTGTACTTTTTAATCCACATAGATGAAATAAGGCTGTGGTTCTCACAGGACAGTGACACTACAGACATTTGATGATCTTATAGACCATGATGCATTGCTGTACATTGAACTTAATCAAGGGTGTGGCTCTTTACAAATCATTAGCAGCGATGCCCAGTCCACAGAAGATGCCTGATGTAGCTAGTTACTGTAATTATCCAGCAGAACAAAGAGGCCAGGTGCAGCTACATTGGGGTAGGGGTGGGGTGTGTGGCAAGGGTGGGGACTATTTGCATATTCATGAATTCTCTAATACTAAATGAAGGTGAGGTGTAAAGCTCTATGTAGCCCATTTTTATAAGGTATTTGAACTGTTTTAAAATGCAATTACATTTTAAAAAACATCTTACAGTGTTTTAGTTTGGTCATTTCACATTAATCAGAATTCAAATTAATGCTAAATGTTCTCTGAATGAGTAAATGTCTGTTTGTGAGTCATATAGCTGTGTATTCTCCGATTATGGCTGCTTTTTCTGTCAAAATAGTATTTTTTCAAAGTTTTCCACTGGTGGTGGAGAGGTTTGAGCATGCAAACTCAACCCTCTTTTATTCATTTAACCACCTTCTTGAAAAGCACTGTGATATTTGTGCATATCCAAAAACACATCAATATCAAATGTTCAAATAATATTTGAAAGTAGGTACGTTTCTCCTTCCGATCACAAATGTGAGATTTTCTTTTGTGAACGTATCTAACCCAGTCCTGCAACTGTTGTCTATTTGGTTTGTTTACAGCACAGAGCAGAAGAGGTTGGGTGCCACAAACTGCTGAGACACATATTCTGGATGAAAGTCACTTCATAAACTTAACTCATAAGCGACATATTACCTCAGACTGCATATGAAGAGGCCAGAGGTCCATGAGCTGTTTCACGGGAAGTTGATTCTGCATGTCTGGGATGCTGGAGTGTGAAGGTGTGGAGATATCACTGTTTCTTTGGCTTCTTGTTTCAGCTCAAGTCATCAGCCACCCCTACGTGTCCAAGAGACTTTTTTGTGAGACTGGTCATGATACATGTGCTGTGACCAGTTTTCAAATGTACAAAACTGGAAGAAAAACATAAAATGCCTCCATGCTGCTTGTCTGACATAATCCAAGTCTCCTAAAGCCCCAGCATGCCATTTGCACACTGTAACACCCAGTTAGGGTCAGAACACATCCAGTTCTGACAGTGTACATGTGAACGTAGCTCCAAGCCAAGGACCTACAGAAAATATTTAGGCTAAAAACATGGTTTAAATGACGTTCAAATCAACTTGGCATGTTGGGGCATCAGGAGACTTTGATTAGACCAGACGAGCAGTATGGAGGCATTTTGTTTTTTTCCCCTGTTGTTTTACCTTTGAAAAGTGGTCACTGACTTTTGTGGACTAAGAAACTAAAGCCAACCCTCAATCGGCATGAGGGTGAGTAGATAATGACTGAATTGTAATTTTTGGGGAACTATCCCATTAAGATCATGGTAGTTTGAGTAGTTGTCATTCATTACTTCCACCCTGTTCACCATGCTACAAAATCACTATGACACACAGATTGTCAGCAAAATATTTCATCATTGTTTTTATGTTTTATGGTGCCAGCCAAAGTTCATCCGACAATTTCCTGTTTGAGAATTTAAAGGTCATTCCCCCACATGGATGCATGAATACAGTCTGTCATAAAGCCACTTTTCATTAAAATGAACCAGACCAACAGCACACAAATAATCACAGCAAATAATCAGGGTGACAATGCAGCACAAGTCAGTTCGGTATAAATCAGTGTACTGACGGCACAATGAAAAACCACATTTAACCAGAGGGGAAGTTTTAAGGAAAGTCCAAAATAAACATTACCTGAAACACTTAAGAGTTCAACAGAAAAACAACACTTTTCAAGTCACATTTAAAATAAAATTGGGTTCTACAAGGTACACAACGTAGAAACAAACACCCAAATCTAGCGAGAGTTACACAAATCAAGGGCTCCCTTCTAGACTTGACAACAGTTCAGTTCAGTTCACTCTCAAACAGAAAATCACACCCCAAAAGTCTGTAGAAAGCAGGAAATAAATGGCAAAAAAGGGAAGAATGAAGACCTTGCTTTTGCAAACTCACCGTGTTGTGGAGGGAGATTATTGATCAGCTGGTTCTGGAGAAACTGAACTTTTCGGAGGACTGACTTGGCAGCCCTTAGCAAAAAGTAGTATACTTGAAGTTCATTTTATTAAGTATGCTTGAGTATAAGTATAGCAAGTATACTACGGACCATATACTTGTAGTGTACTAGAAAGTATATTAATTTAATACTTCTTCAGACTAAATTGGAACATTTTTAAGTTTACAAAAGTACACTTTCAAGTATACTACAAGTACACTCTTCTATATACTGCCATTGTACTAGTTATATACTTCTAGTCCACTTTTTAGTTTATGAAAGTGTCTTAGAGGGAGCAATGGAGCTGGTAGTGGGATTGAGACTGGAGCAGGGCAGGGTCAGAGTCTGTGGGAGCAGGTCCAGAGGAATATCCAGAGAAAATGAGTGAACTGGGATCTGGTAGAGCCGGGTGGAACAGAAGAGCAAACTTGGCCAAACTTGAGGTGGATAAAGTGGATGGAGTCAGAACTGAGAGGGAAATGTAAAGCAGCGTTCGTCACAGAGCTTTAAATAGCAAACACGGCACAAGGCTTGAAATGTGGCAAACAAAGTCTCTGTAGCAGAGTGAATGATCTGACAGTGGAAGGGTGTAGAGCCGGGGTTGAAATAATTCAAGCTAATGAGCTAAAGAGATCCAGGTGGGCAGACTGGGCGTGGTCACGAGCTGATTGTGGACAGGTGTGCAGAGGAGCAGAGCTGGGAGACGGGTGGGAAGCCCCGCCCACAACACAAACACAGAGACAGACAGGGAAAAACAGGGGGCACTTACTTTTGGTAAGGGTTGAGTATAAGGCCAAACATACTTAGACTTTTAGTATATTTTTCAGTATAAGCCAAGTATACCCAACATTAAGAGTCAGAGTTGTACTTTGTTTTTGTTGTGATAGTGATGTCAGTCAGATTTGATTTGGTCAGAGCTGTGGAGTATTAAATTTCTGTTTTTAAATTAAAGTAAAAAAATACAGGTTATATGAACTTGGTTATATGAAACCCATATTGTGCACTCATACATACAGTATAATCTGTAGTTTATGGAGGGAAATAAGGGCCAAGATTTAGTGAACTCCGTACATGAACACAGTGAGCCAGAGATCAGATGAGAGAGTGAGAGAGGAGCTCAAACTGTTCACATATTTTTTTTAAGGAACGTTTCGATCTGGAGACTCGGACAGAAAGAGTGAGAGAAGCTCACTCACACTTTGAGAAGAACCAACTCACAGAAAGTTTCAAAGTGAGAGCATCACTGTAACCATAGAGACTCACTACGACTGACCTCCCTCTGCTGCAGCGAGCCCGTCCTCCTGCTCAGGTCCAGAACGGAACCCTTGATCCGCTAGCCGTTGATCATTGTTAAAGGGATAGTTCACCCAAAAATAAAAATTCCGTCATTATCTACTCACCCTCCTGCTGACTGAGAGTTGGGTTTATTTTGTTAGTCAATGAAACACTTGTCACTTCCATTGTTTGGGAGATTCTGCAATACCGTTTTCCTGTAAGACTCCAGTGTTTTGTGTACAAGAAAACTAAACCCAATCTTCAATCGGCATGAGGGTGTCTAGATAATGACTGAATTTTCATTTTTGGGTTAACTATCCCTTTAAGGTTTGAGATTTTTCGTGGGTCTGGGATTTCCCTCTTGACATCGTCGTAAAAATCAACCTGGGTCCGAACAAATGAAAGCTACAATATCGCTCAGTGAAAGTCCGCCATTGATGTGAAAGCTTGTATTGTCTTAGCTTTTGGGGGTCTGTGGCGACCTGACCCACTTCAGCACTCGGTCCTCAGGCCTCACGGTTGCTAGCAAGAGAAAAAAGGAGTCACACACATATATATTGTCACACACACCACCAAATGGAGCAAGTTAGTGTACAAACACACACACATACATGCAAACACACACACACACACACACACACGATTCTGATTGAACTTTTATCCAGAGCTGGTCCAGACCTCCATGGGGCCCTAAACAAAATTCTGCTAAGGGGCCCTCCTACCTGATCAGAAAACCATGTAAACCATTTGCTTCCACTATAGTCCTCCCTCCCCTGTTTGCTCCATCTGTCAGTCAAAGAATAGGATATATAGAACAGAATGAGGAACAACAAAAACAATATTTATTGACTAGAATAGTTTGTGTAGAAGAAAATACAATTCAATATTTAATCAGTCATCAGTGAATGTCAGTCCATTAATTTCCATTTTGCATTAGTTCAGAGTTGTAATCAGTGGTGGACTATAACTAAGTACGTCTACATCAAGTACTATACTTATTTTGTACTTCACTTGAGTTCCATTTTATCCAACTTTATGCTTCTACACTACACCCCAGAGGCCAATACTGTACTTTATAATCAACAAGGCTGAAAAAAAAGGCTGTTTCCTGACTTTTTAGAGATACCTGGTTCTCACAGGACAGTGATGCTACAGACATAATGCATTGCTGTAGATTCAACTAGTCAACAGTGGCCTATAAAGTAGTTAAAATGAGCTCAACCATAAACATCTGCACCAGTAAACAGGAGTAACATTAAAGCAAAAATATTAATACAAAAACATCAGACATAATAACAGTGCCAGGGAACATTTTACTGCAACATGAATACTTTTACTTTAAGTATATTTATCTGATAATATTTCCATACTTATACTTCAGTGAGGTTTTGTGAATGCAGGACTTTTACTTAAGTATTAAGTATTTTTACACTCTGATATTAGTACTTTTGCAACAGTAAATTATCTAAATACTTCCACCTCAGACAGACAGACTGACTGGTGTCCACAAAGGCTGCTGCGGGGGAGTGAGCACTCTCCTCGTGGTTATCTTCTCTGAGCTACAGATTATAAACGCCGCTGGCACTCATCAAATGTCATAAAACAGTTTTATTTCATTGTGACTTCTGTCACAAAGTCACATGGCAGCCCTGGATGTGTCTGTAAGCAGGACACAGACAGACAGACTGCAGCACAGCTAACATCAGACAGAGAGAGGAGCATCAACTTAACGTTACTGTGAATGAATGATATCAAACTTGGAGTGGAGGAAACACAAGTTTACCTGATTACTGTTAATCCCGTTCTCTCTCCTTATGTCATTTTCTCTTTAGTTCTGCTTCATCCTCTCAACAAAGTTTGTATCGACGGAGAGGCGGGGCCCTTACGTACCTCGTGGTGCTCTACGCAACTTGCGTAGTGTGCGTACAGGGCCTGATCGTCTCTGCCCTTACTTAAATTAAAAAAGTGCCTTCAACTTAATTGATACTAGTCTTAATTTTACTTGCTTACACTGAGTTCCCAGTCACTACTAATTAATTATTATCCTAATTAATTATAGCCAATTATTATTATTACATTATATATTATATTTATTTATTTATTGAAAAATATAAAGTAATATATAATATAAAGTTATATATTCTTTGTGTCTAGGAGCTTTTATTTTATTTTGCTACACTGTATATGAGGTCTCTTTCTCAATGTGTTTCCGAGGTAAAATGAAGGCTGAATGAATGAATATCTTTGTCACAAGTGATTGATAAGCGCATTTTAGGGATCACTGCAATATCGGAATCAATATCAACATCAGAATTTCTTTACTCCTCGATATTGTTATTGGCATCAGCCCAAAAATCTAATATCATTCAGGCCCTGTGAGACGTGATACATACCTGCTGTATGTCCTGCATGTTACAAAACGAATCAATGTCTCTAGTCTCAGTACATTTATTTTGAAGCATGTACATTAAATCCCACAAACAAACCACTAGTAGCATCATTTTGTAATTTTATTCAGTAATCTCTGAATATGTAACAATCTGTTGCTGAGTAACCATTGTCCATGGTTTACTTGACAGGCGAGTCATTTTAAGAGGCAACACTGCCCCCTTGAGGGTTTGAATAAAAGTGTTTCTGAAATGCACAGCACAGACTTGAGCAGGAAAACAATGCATTAAGCTGAGTGTTTCTTCTTTACAGTCAGTGCTCTCATTCTCTAATTTTGTTGAGCTGCTCATATTAAATATTAATATATATAATATTGAATACAAAAGATATAATCATGGCTTAATGTAAATAAGTGCACCACAGTGCTGAGTTTGTGACCATGACCTCACTCAAACATTAATTTCAAATGTGAACTCTTCACCCAACAATTCATAATGGAGGAACTGGATTATATGACCTTGATTATGCCTGAAAAAAAATGGAAAAAACCCAACAACAAATGTGCAGAAATGTCTGAAAATAATTTCCTTCTTCAATGGTCGCGTCGCCTAGTTGACAGGACAGATGGGCAGTAATTTAAGAGCTCCAGACTTGAGACTGAGCTTAAAATGAATTGGTTCTCATGCATTACAGAATACATTGTCTCTGCCAGAGTCTCCATCAGTTCCACCAGATTCATTCTGTTGGATTAAGCAGATCCTGGCTATGCGGATTAGGCCTCATGTAGGCATGCATGGCACCATAACCACATGGGACTGGGCTGTTTCTCAACCTGCAGAGTATGGATGTGTTTTTGATTACAGCTTTGAATCAGAGAAACCAAAATAAAGTGAATGTAGAATATGGCTGAACAATCACCTCATATTTATAGGTACCGACTTTGTCAGTGGTATTTTTTTTTTAGCATATATATTTAAGAGGTACTGATCTCATAATATCATGTTCAAAACGATGTCTACAGCAATGGCTTCAGTGTATCTCTGCCTTAGTGCAGACATTTTAACACTTTTTGAGTTCTGCTTATCTGGTTGCTGGTCTGCAGTATCTTACAGATATTTGAAAAGCCTGGATTTCCTGATGGTTTAGAGCTACTTTAATGTTCCTTCCATTCTGAGACTATGGCTGTGTTCCAATACTATTTAGTAAAAGATTTAGTACGTCCAAATACATAGTTTGTCAAATGCAGTATGCCAAAAATACCAGGATGTCCTACTGCATCTGGTCCCATTTTGCAGTATGGAAGCCAGCATGCTTCTCTGGCTACTCTGGCCCACTGCCCTCTGTGATGGATGTATGAGAAAGAGAGTAAAAGTTCTATGTGCAATACTATGACAAAGTAATATGTCCCAGTTGAATGCATACAGTAGTACAGTATGCAACAGTTCATACTTTGTAAAGGCAGCAGCAGTATGTACTAAAAGTAAAAATAAATTATGCAACTTGAAACACAGGGTTAACAGAAGATACTTAAGGTGATTACAGACACTGGAGCTTTTTCAGTCTGTGATACGCAGGAAATAAAACCAAAAAATGGACTTTGTTTGCATACATTTATTACCTTCATAATATCATTTGAATGTTTGAACAAACATTTTTTTTGCCTGCTTGACAGTGTCTCCAAAAAGTCCTGTTTATATCTGTACTACAATACAATTAGAATAACAATAGCATCAACCGATGCCACAGTGAGCAGAGCTTTGGCAACATGGCAATGTTTATGCATGAAATTCTTCTGTGGAACTTTGTGCAGAATTGTACCTTTCTCACACAAAAACAAATGGTTGTATAAGATGAAAAAGTCATACAAAAGTTATGTATTACATCGTTTCCTTAGTGGTTTACATTTATTATAAATGTACCATTCAATTGCAGTACAAAGACTCCTTCAAACAAATCCCTTTGGGAACAACAATATGACTAATGCAACAAATCAAAGACATAATTGTGAAACTATTCTATCAAGGGCAAAGACTAGACATGCTGGCAGTAAACATTTTGACTTGATGAGTCCCTTCACTGATCTGTAATAAATCTGCAATAACATGCATCAATATTCTTTAAAACATTCACTTGATAAGACAAGAACCTCTAACTACCCTCCGAGCAAACAAATCCGAACAAGGTCAAGGATGAAAACAAATGTCTGCTAGGCAGGAACACGAGTCACAGCACTGGGAGAATCAGTGCTCAACAGTTTCAATGTAGTACCATGATGAGTGGGGGCAAAGCGGCCCCAGGTTTCCTCTCAGGATAAAGAATCCCTTTCTATATTAGCTTTCTTCCTCTTCATCTCTTCTCATAAGACTTCGAAGGAAAAAAAAATTTACCTGGTTGGCATCGGCAACCATGTCAGAATATTATTTAGTATAGTGTTATTAAGTTGACAACCACATTGAGAATGGCTCAAATCAGATGCGAGGGAAAGTGGTTAAAAGTGAACATGATAAACAAGTCACCTTAAAGGGAATCATTTGGAAGTGAAGAGAGGAGACAAATGGTCTTCTCTGTTTGAGAATTTTATAATTTATATGAGGACTGCTGTTACTTTCTGTCAAAGTTAAATTTTTCGAGATAAATGTTCATGCATTGGACAGTGACAATTTCTCAGAAGCGTCCTCTACATACCTTTAGATTTTATACACTACTCTCTCATTTAAACCGAGATAAGAAATTCTTCAGTTGTAGCTTTTATACTTCTTGAACTGCAAATATAAACACATTTTCCCAGAAAAAAAACAAAACAAAAAAAACAAAGAGGCACTTAATTGCACTTGATACAAAATACTCCGGACCTTGGAAGATGGATCGGCTTGTGGGCTAAATCCTCAGAATAAATCTTAAGAACATCACACAAGAAAAAACACTTGAGTTATCCAAAGTTAATGAACTGTCGGAAAAGGATGTTTTCCTTTTCCAAAACACGTGACCGAACATAACACAGGAGCCCAGAAAAAATACAAGCTTTGAGGATAAACACTGCTGCTGCACGCTTAATCCCGTTACTTCATTAAACACTGCTTAACCAGGGTTTCTGGATATTAGATTGCAGAAGTGATACTAGAAAATTCCAAATTTTTATTTGTTTTTATCTTAAATCTCACAGACCTTCTGATGACTTTGGTTCCTTATTTGTGTCTCTGGCAGAAATGCTCATGTGAAACCAACTTGGCTGTGAGTATAACTGGTTCTTTGTGTGATGCACCTCCTATCTGGAGCATACGGTCAGACCAAAATATTAGTGTTCTTAACGAAATATTTCCCTGCTGAAAAACTAGTTATGTACATTGGCACTTGTCGCTACAAAAGGCATGGCCTTGCTTTGTTACGAGGCCCTTCTTTGCTCTAAGTGAAACAGCCAGTGAATAGAAAGACAAAAAAAAGGCACAGAGTACTAGCATAGCAACTCATGGTCTGGATACATGGAGGAGTGCTTTTGTGAGCTTTTAGGCACACACAAGGGGCCACGGGGAGGCCAACACTGACAAATAACAGATGAGACAAAAAGACCATGTGCTATAAACAAACAGAGAAGGAAAACCACAGAAAGATGCCTGGTGACACAATCAGAGAGAGGCCTATAAAGCGGAGCCTCACTGCCTCACGTCTCTGCTGCTGTCTAATGGCACTGCCATATTACGGCTCCACAGATTAAAGGGCAGAAAATAAAGTAAAAGATACGAATAATCTAATTACAAAATCATAGAAACTCATTCATGAATGTATAAAAAATACATATGTAAACTGATTACCGTTAAACATCCCACCCATTCCCCTAAAATGGTAATAAAACTAAAAAATAAAATCATAATGCATAATGAGTACAAAATATTTGATTTTTTTTGTTTTGTTTAGACGTACACAGACACGCAAACAGACTGTGGCTGGACACAAACACTGACCTCGGAGGAATGTCCACCAATCAAAACACTTAAGGCAGCCAAAGGTCAAAGGCCACAATGATACTTTCCTTTGGTATTTGTGTTTATGTTGATGAAGTCACCACTTTGGCGTGCTGACATATTTTGCACTTCATTTGGCGGCGCCCTAATCTCACTGGTTAAGTGCTTTACATTTGGTTTGGTACAAAATGCATCTGTGCTTTTAGTCAATAAAAAAAATGCATAGTTATCATTATTTCAATCTAAGGAATTAGGCTCTCACAGGCAAAAGTCTAGTATTATTAAAGTGCATGTCACTGATACCACAGCATAATACAAATGCAGGTTGTATCAATGTGTAAAATGATTGTACTAATCATTCTGCCTGTTCCCTTGAACAAAAAGTGGACAGAAATACTGGACAGTACCCTTCTTCAGAACCATAACAACAACCTTCATATATAAATGCTCCACAGAGACTCAAAGGCTCTATGTGAACACTGGACCTCATGTATCTGAGACATCCCTTTTTTGTTGGCACTTCATGTAAAACTATGGCTTTTTTAACATTTATGTATTTATACTATATGGCAACGACAACATTGTGAACAGTCTTACTTCAGCCAAAGCTGAAAGAGGGTAAACGACCGCTGAAACCTGCTGCTGAGGCACATAAAGACACTGGAGGCAGGTCTCCATCATGGACGGTTCTGGGACGGCCTGGAGGTGCCTACCATCGCCCACTGATGCTGGCCATGTCTGCGTGAAACTGACGAGAGAGGCGGCCGCTCGCTCCCCCTTCCAGGAAGGAGGACCTGATGGGTGGCTCAAATAGCTTCCTCCGGTTCTTGTTTAGTTCTGTAAAATAAGAGCGGCACAAAACATCAGTGATACAAACGTGTCTCATGCAAGAACCACTTGTATGAACAGATTAGTTTTTAAAACTACTACAAGGAGTTTTTAAACTGTTTATGAAACCGTCTAAATTCATTACTGATGCCTCTATTTGATCTACATAAGTTAACAAGACCATTCACGAGAAAATTGATTATTTCTGTATAGTTGTTCTTAATAGCAGCCACCAGGTCAGAGTCATCTTGAAATAAGACGAAATGAGCCTGTGTTTACTTTTTTCCAGGCAGAGTTACAGTGAGTCCAATGTTAGCCAGTTAAAAAGAAGAAGAAGGAGGTTTTTATTTAGATAATCTTATTTTTGATGTTACGCTTTGTGGTTATGATGGTGGAAACACAACTGCTTTTGTCCATGTGTGCCTCACAACAAAAGATGAATGTTCCTTGTAGTAGCTTTAAGTTGTTTGCACAGGTGATTAAGGAGAACTTGTCGCATTAACTGATTTTCTCATATTTTGAATTTTCTCTTAGATATGAACACAATTTATCATCACCTATCACCCATCACCTATTATGGTGTGTATTTTTTCATCATGGCTGGCAGAACATCGGTCAAATTTCTCTTTTCTGATTTCCAGTGTTAAGATGTGTTATGTGCTTGACTCATCTATTTAGAAAAGAAAACTACATTTTGTGGATAACATATGGTTAAAATATGGTAAAATATGTTGCTGGGTGACCTGTAAACATGACACATGTAAAGTCACATCTTAAGTTAGCTAATGTTAGCAGGTTTTGCTACAGAGCAAAACACTAACTAACTAGCCAATGACTTATGTAAATTAGAGTAGCTAGTGAGCTAGCATTATGCTAACATTAGCTAAGGTAAGACCAGACTATATTAACTATATCCCTGAGAAAACAGCTTTTAATCAAATAAAATGTTGTTTTTTTTCCCCAACATAGATGAGCCTAGCACATAGTATATCTACAAATGTAAGTACAGGAAAGAGGAAATGAGAAATTTGACAGAGGTTCCAAAAGTGGTGGAACTTATGAAAGGTGATTTCTTATGAACTTGCACTCAAATACATATAGGTGGATCATCTGCACGGTTATCTGGAGTTAGGCGTGTTTGCTCTGGCGTGGCACACTCCCATGAGCCCACCGTATGAAAAAAAAAGTATGAGAAAGTTAAGATAAGAATACGAAAATGTTCTTGCATGAGGCCTGTGGTTTTTAATGTTAATGTTTTCCTAGTGTTGATTTGGGAGCTGAAGTAAATCAAAGTAAAGAAATAAACACAACCCAAGGAGTATGTTAACATTTCTTTTTAGCCTCTGTTCATCAACAGTGACAAGAAAATTGAATTCAAATCACTACAGAATTGCACAGATCAACAAAAGCCCTCTTTGTGTCCATCTGGTTTTACACAGCAGTTTGGACAAAATGCTTTCATAAAAATGTCAGAAGCACACTCTGGAATCTCTGAGTTATTCATATGATAGCCGCGTTCTGTTGCTGCCAGCATAAACCTTCATTTGATTCCTGGAGACAGCCAGCTTGCTCTCGCAGCTCTTTTTACTGGCACACTGGCAGGAAGTTAAAACCTGGATTGCCTTGACTGGTGTTCTATCTCTTTATAATGAGTGGCAAAAATACAGGGAGACAGACAGAGGCGTGCATGTTCCTATTTTGGAGCCCTCGAGTCCGTGTCAGCAAAGATGAAAGTTGACCTGTGCTTGGCTTAGGCGTCCGGCACCAAAACCAGTTCTAGTCTTGGATCCCTCGGCTTCCTTAATAATCAGAGCCCGGCCTCGCCATTTCCCCTTGTTGCTCTCACTGTGAACCCCAGCTCTGCTCTGACGTCTCTGGACTGTTACAGAAAATCCATGGCAGGAAGCTCCCAATCCCAACACGAGTATGAATAACAACTCTGGCTATTATAATGTCCAAAATATGACATCAGTAATGAAGTGTGACACCCACAACATTCACATTAGATCCAGTGTAACAACAGGACAGAGTCGACATCAGCATCAGGGAGGCAGCTGGAACAACTGGAGACACACCAACACTCTCATCTGAGAAGAATGTGTCTTAATCCCATTTACCCCTGCTGCTGCAAATTACTGTAACATGTTTTCTGTATCTTTAAATTAGTTACAACAGCACCGTCTTCAACTTCTCTACCAGTCTGCCAATAATGCTGACCACCTATAGCTTTCAAATCCACTGGCTGGCAGTGGAGATGACCTTTGTCAGCTGGAGTACACTTTCTGCCTCCTGCACAGCTGGGCTCCATTCAGGCTTGTTACAGCGGCAGACAAAATAGGAAACATTAATGAAACACATCGGCCAGTTGTGTGCTAGTTGCGTGAATTGCCTTCAGCAGGAGTGAGCTGGCAGGACGAGCCATATGTGGATATCTCTGTACTGTATCTGTCTTCGTGTTATCTGGTAATTACTGTTTTTTTTAAATCAAGGCAAATCTGCTTAAGTCCGACATATTTAGTTCTCTCTATTCAGAATGTCTGCTGAAAAGAGAGGCTATCGCTGTGATGACAGTGCTCCACGGTTGTGGAGGCTTGAATTTCTCAACAGCCTATGAAGTCCTAATCAGAGATTGTGAGTGGGGCAAAGATTTACAGCACCAAGTCACACACCACTGATTATGTCACTGATTTAGGTGAAACTGGATTATTTTTTTAATGTAGAAAATGTTTTATGGTTTTCCCTTTGATATCCCTCTGATGGACAGGAAGATTTACTTGTTGGTAAAGTAACTTAACCGCAACCTGCTGCTAACTGTTGCTAGCTTCTGCTTACTGCCTTCAGCTAGTTAGCTATGCTCAGAGCACCAGGTGGGTGTTGGTGTTTACACCGCAAGAGCAGCTTTGGATCACGGGGAGAAAGATGATTTCAGGCCTGGGGGTGGGGGGAGTCAGTGGGAATGCTGACAGGGAGCGGCGTCAGTGTTGTGCCAAAACTGAAGCCAGGCTCAGCCTCTACTATGCAAATCAGGGCAGAGGTGAAGAGATCTAAGAGGACGTTTACAGAGGAAGCTAAGAAGGGATGAAGAGAGAATGACCGCACAAGAGGCTGCCGGGCAAGAGTCAATGTCAGACTGGCTTTTAGTAATTGGCGAGAGCTTCATGAAATAAAAGGCTGTAAAACAGACGCCGGGCTGGGCTTCATGTGGTGGGCTTGTTAGTAATATTAGTTGGCTTGCTATGTCTTGTGTTGTTGCACTCATTTGATGTTTGGCTGTGTTAGCAAAGCTGTCGTCTCGCTAGTTTTTGGTTCAGCTGTACAGCTCTCCATATTTACAAAAGCAGTGTATGAGTGAACTGTACTAAGAAACTGTAGGTGCTGCCATATCATAATTAATACCAATTCTTCATAATGTTGCTTTAAGCACAATAAACACACAATATTTGACTGGAAATTCTTCCATTTGTCCCAGACATTGGACTCTCTCAGAACACGTGGACGGCACCCATTTAACTCTCCCTCATGTTAATTTTCTTTGTCAGTTTTGGTTTAGTTTGGAAAGCTGACCTGAGAACGAGAGGGATGAAAGGGACAACATGGAAAATAAAATGTAATGGAGACATGCTTTTCTTTCGTTTGTACCTGAGATGGCGAGCAGCATTTTCCTGCGGGCTCCAAAGGTGGTGATGCCCAGTTCCTTCAGGTCCTGGTCTGTTAGAGTCAGGAATGTCTGGAGGTCAATCTAGAAGCAACAACAAGTTCATTTAACACTACTATTACCACAGTTTGGCAACAAAAGGAAATGATAACAATAACAAGTGGCATCCTTAGTAGTTAAGTTCAGCATTAAAATTGCCACCCATGATTAGAAACACTTTAATGGTGAGTGAGTTTTTTTTTTTCCAACAAAAATACTGTACATGACATCCTCCAACACATGTTTGAAAAACATAGAGGCAACAAATAGTGGAAACCCTGCTCCCTCACATTGCATCTAGTTTCTCTCTACTTTTATTCCTTGTTACATATACAATATGGAAATTTAATTTAAAGAGGCACTATGATGCAACTTATTTCACTGAAATACACTGTTCATTGAGGAAGAGTTAATATGCCTATAAACTGTGCAAATAATAAATGGACATATTTCCTGGACATTTTTTAATGCAACATATACCTTTAGTTTCATCCATGTCGTAACCTTTGAGCTAATCAGCATGTAAACATGCTCATTGTGAACATACAAACATGCTGCTGTTTGGCACATATAACATGAAAGTAGGGAAAAAAGTGTTGCACACTCTGGCTCCATAAGCATTTCTTTTTAACTTAGTTTTGGCCCTCAGGCCTTCTTCAGTATCCCCATTACTGATCTACTTTGTTGACTGAAGAAGGCCTGAGGGCCAAAACGCAGAATCTAAATACAAGAGAAATGCATATGGAGTGTGCAATACTTTTTTCTTAACCTCAAGTCTACTTAAGTGAGCAGCATCTCACTAAAGTTCCTGGTGTGTGCTGCTTTTCTTTAAATAACTGGTACAATGTACCAGGTTCGCCATCTTAGTATCGCTAACGTTTGCTAAAAGCCAAAGCACAGCTGAGGTTGATGGCAATGACGTTAGTTTTGCAGGTTTTCAGTCATAAACTTAAGTGACGACATTGACTGTGGTAGATGAAAAGTTAAAGTATTACCAAAGTAATTAGAATTTACCCAAAGGGTTCTCAGAGTTACTGCAGGAGGGCCTCCAAATTATTGTTTGAATCCAACATATTATTAGCAAAGATAAATTTGCCTGTTTGTTAAAAACACTAAACAAAAACAACAAAAAAAGTTAGTTAGCTACGTATTATTGAAACATATCGGCCAATTAGCTGTATTATTAAGATAGTTTGAGATACCCTGCTCCTCAGACACCATTGGCGAAAGTGCAGAAAGTGGGTGTAGAAAGTGGGTGTAACACACCAAACTTTAGCGATACTACAAGTGAGAGAAGACCCGAAAATATTCAATGCAATATCTGTAGTAGGGGGTCCCTGCTCTGTCTCTCTATCAGCTAAGGGGTTTAGGGGCTTTAGGGTCCCTGAATGTCTGAATCACAGTTCATGGCATTTCAGTCTGAACAACAAATATGAACTTCATGTTGGTGCTGGAGGAACAATTAAGGGATGACTAAAGTCAATAGGATTCATTAGTTCATTCACATTATTCTGGGGACCCTGAATGACTGTACCAAATTTCTTGGAAATTCGTTCAGTAGTTGTTGAGTTTCAGTCTGGAGTGATGTGGTGAGCCAATGGACAGAAACTGTCATCCCTAGAGCCTCGCTGCTTGCATGGCTAAAAAGTGGAATTTTGCTACAGTTATGGAAAATGTGAGAGCCTGTCTCCAGTAGTTAAAATCATAACAGCAGAAGAAGTGGGTTCACATTCTGCATTACCTCTTGTTGCTGGAAGACGTCTGTGTACTTCCCCAAGCCCAGCTTGCTGAAGAGCTCAGGCAGGTCTGAGCCCTTCAGAGACGAGTTCAGGCTGCAGCCGTTGCTGCCGGTTACTGAAGAGATGCAGTCCATGTAGTTGCTGCTGCTGAGGTAATGCTCCGCAGCTGTCCATCGAAGGGTTCAGACAAAAATGAAAAAACACAAAACAATAATGTAGAAGTAAGCATAATAATTCATTCACATCTGAGCTATCACAGATGTTAAGTCATACAAAGAGGAATAGTTAGAAAAAAGTGATCACACCATTTTTAACAAATTTTACACGTGTATGACAGTCCGAAAACTTGAATGTGTGACAAAATTCACTTTGAGTAGAAGGGGCTTTCTCTGCGTCTACAAGTGTTCTCTTCACTGTCATCAACTGTGAGGTGGTTTTTTTTTTATGCTTACTAAACACAAAATGAAATTAAAAATGTGACCTTTTCTCCTTAAATTATTCAGTCGTTCTGTGAAATTATTTCACCATCAGTGCCAAGAATAACAACATTTGGTTGCTATTTGCTGAGAAACATCTCTCTGAAACGTGATTTACTGTTAAATTTTTGTTGTCCTTGATGCTTGCATATTTTAAACAACGCAATGTTTATAAATTCAGTGAATGTTTGTCCAAGTAGCACAGTTATTGCAAAAATATGCTCAACTGACCAGATTTGTTCTGCTTCCTCTTGGGGCTACTGACAGCAGAGGGAAACTCGGCGTGACTTGGCAGTCCGTTACCGGTGCCGTTCCTCTCTCGCCAGTTGTCAGAGTCACTGCCGTTCCCGACGCCTTCCCGGCTGCTGGATCGAGACAAGGACAGTGGGGAACCCTGAGAGAGAACACAAAGAAATACAAACAATACAAACATTTAACAACGAGCTGTGGATGCCTGTTGAGCTCTGAGTGACAGCACTGCATCTCAGTACAGAGAACAAAAACATCTACCATCCATTGTGTATAGTGAGACAAATAAATCTTCTATAATATACACATAATGACTGTAAATGTTAAAGGGGGTGAACATATTTATTAGAGACAACGACAGACACTGAGGCCTTGTGTGTCTGACCTCGTAGGTGGTACTCATGCTGGGCTTGTATGGAACATGATTGGCTCTCCGCAGCTCCTTGATGGTCTCAGCTGGCATCGACTTTGAGAAGCCCAGGCCACTCCAAGTGTTGGTAGGGGTCCGCACCTCAGTCACCACAGGCTTCTTTAACATAGCTGTGAGAATACAGACATACAGTGAACCACACATACACCTCCAGAGATAATGACATAATAATTCTTGAAACATCGATAACTCTGAAAAATAACATGTATACAATTACTTTTTCTATCGTTTGAATGTTGTCCATGCTCCTCTTACATTAAAGTTGGATAAAACTATTTTTACACACTCATTACAATGTCACATGCTATGCATCTACTTGTTAAATATCAGAAAACCATGTGTTTTTTTTTTTTTTTTAAAGTACTTTTGTGTTTAAATAACGCTTGAATTGGTAATCTTGCATCCACAAAGATTCAGATACAGTTTAAGAGTTGTGACTTTGGTGAAAATTATATCCATAGAGATGAAAGTTTGCAAGAGCGAAATGGAGTCCTCTTTCAAAGATATTTTTTCAGGGAACATCTAACTGAACTTACTGGCAGTTGTGACCTTTAGATTATGTGGCAGTCTGTCCTCACACAATGCTAAATTATGGGTTGCATCCAGGCACTACTAATGACACTGCAGCATCTGACCAGGCAAAAATGTCAACTTACCTTTTGTTGCCAACAGCTTTTTCTGCTCATAGTCAAATGCCTGAAAGCACAGCAGACATTTTTATTCTTTTATTATTTAATACACCAAAAACTGTGTGCTTTTTTTGTGTGTGTTTTGATATATGTGCATGAGTGTGTGTACCTGCATGTTGGCGAAGGAGGTCTGTGGTGCCAGTCTGATTCTCTCCCTCTCGTTCTGCTGTGCTGCCCTCTCAGCCGCCCGTTCGCTCCCGGGTGCCCTCTTGTCAGCCACAGGACTGTCTGACGAGCTGGACTCGGCGTCCGAGAGAAGACAGTCAGAACTGTTGGGAGTACACAGAAAAACAGAACAGTGAGCGAAGACAATCTAGCCCAGAAAAAGTACAAGTACAGCGCCACAAAGCATTGCATAACCTTTATCTCTTCATCTCCTCACATCATCACGAAGGCTGTTAATGTTCCCTGCTCATCAGGTTTGACTGCCTACAGGTTTTTATTATTAAGAAACGGTTGGTTATTCTAATAACCATGCTGTCCAGGGTGAGCGTGTGTAACAGTCCATATGGCAGCCAATGATTAAATTCCTATACCTCCATATGGAACGAAATCTCTCTCACATTATGTGTCATCATATAGTTTTGTCCAGTTTTTAAAAATAAAATCTGTATGTTTGGGTTTGATTCGACTGAATGCAGCTGCATCGCAGTGTTTCATGTTATTCATGTGTAAATGAATGAATCTGGCAAACTGTAAGAGCAAGAGCTGTAAATTATCTCAGAAGGGATGCTGAACATTAACAAAATGAGCTGCAAATGATCTCTACATGCACACGTACTGTAGATGGGAGTTCTTGGTGCCCTGCAGGAGCTCCACAGCCTGTCGTTTCCCTGATGACGTCTTACATGAAGCCAGCATCTGTTTCAGCTCGCTCCCGTTGGCTGAGTGAGAGGGGCTTCTGGGCATGCCCACTTCCACAAATGTGTCAGAGCCTGAAGGAAACAAACACAAACATTTTTTTATTATCCTTTCCATGCCTTTCTAGTTACTTGGTCCAATGTTTAAACCATGTGAAAACACACAGTTTACAGCTGTCACCTGTACAGAAAACATCCAACATCCTGACAACTGTAGCTAAAACGTGTCTTGTTTCATCTCATTTTTCAATTTCTGCCATGCACAGCTTGTCTGTCAGCAACTGGGTCACTCAGCGTACAGGAGAGTGTGTAGGCTGGTGGGTGTTCGTATGTCTGCATATGTTTGCAAGCATTTTAAGGGATAGTTCAGTGGGGTTATATGAGGTACTTATTTTTAGCCACTTAAAAAGGTCCACTTAAAAAAAGATGCCACAAAGTGTACAGTATATTTAGAATATCTTCACCACTTTACTCTGCCGTTAGGCAGCCTTTTTTGATGAGAAACTGCCATTATATAAGCCAAATATTGCTCTCTCAAAACCAGCCAAACTCCGGACTTGTTGGTCTACCACTGCCTCGATCTGTTAGTGTCTCAATCTCTTACTTACTTTGTGTTTTTGTGTGACTTAGGTCCTTTTAAAGAATAGTTCGGATTCACCAGAGTTTCACAAAAAACACAAACAAACAAACAAATCGAGGCAGTGGTTGACCAGCAGCTCTGCTCGCCTGTGGAGTTTGGTTTTGAGAGAGCAACATTTGGTTTAATTTGTCTGATGGCAAACTAAAGTGATGATAGTGTTGTTAAAATGCCTTTTTTTTGTTGGAGCTGTCCACAGCAGTAATACACTCACCACTGTTAAGTACCTCACACAGCCCCACTTTAAACAATCCGAACTCATTTTAAGTGCGACTAGTCTCAGTTGAATCCTGGATTAATTAAAATCACAGCAGCTGTAATTATATACCAGTTTTCCCCTGAAACTCTACTGACAGCCTGACAGGAACCTGCTCTGTGTAACAGGATGTGTATAATCAAGAATATCTCGTAAAGCATAAAATAATATGATGTCAGTCAATCTAATGAAGCTTTCTCTGGGGTTTAATGTTTTAACAATCTCCCTTCCCTCCCTCCTTCAAGTCGAGTCAGCCTGGGCGAGCCAGTCCAAACACATTCTAGGACACAGGAGGAGGTAAGGGAGGGAGAGGAAACCTTACTGGGATGCACCACATTGGGGGAGGACCGGCTCAAAAAACAGCCGGGAAAACCGAGACGCGTGAGAGTGAAAGTTTGAGGGGAAAACCGCGAGTGTAAGACACAGAGGAAATAAGGGCCTTTCTGAACCGCTAGGAGACCAGCAGTTAATCTGTCTCCGTTCCAACACAATAAACGTAGTCAGAGGGAGTATGAAGTTGGGACGATAGTGCCGAGAAATAGAAATAAGTTGATTCAAGGCATTTTCCTCAAAGTGGGTTTAAGGGTTACATAAATCTCAAGTGGAAAAGCTTAAATTGGACATTTATGTTACGTCTGCAAGGCCGAGCCGCCAGCAGAGTCGAAAATGTTAACAGCTCAAAAATTTTGTGTATCCAAGGTTACAATCACACATAAATCATAAGAGTTTAAGTGCGTCTTTAAAAGAACTGACTCACAAGAGGGCAAAAATCCGGCAATAAGCAGACTTTTACAATTTACTTAAGCCAGCTGAAAGCTCTATTTAAAAAAAAAAAAAAAAAGACAACACTGACTGAAGTTTCCTTAAAAATACATGACCTGGAGAAAATAGCTGAGAATAAAGGAATTATTCTTAGAGTGTAGAGTAGAAATTATTCTAAAGAGAGTTAAATATACTGCCAGTCAATAGGTTAGGTAGACATGACAGATGATAGGTATGTGAGTGGTCTGCTCTCCTAATAAATTATAAATTTGTACAGGATAGGCTTACTATTTTGGAGGGAAGGTGATTAGCACATAAGATAGTAAATGCAGGTTCTTTCTCAAGCCTCCACATGTTTTAGGGCTGAATATAGTCAGAACAAACTTAAAACAGATGAAGACAGGGTTGTATCAATACTATGCTGAATGTCTGCATACACCAACATGTTTTACACATGTTTTTCCGTATGTGCAGCCTGCACAATCATAAATTTTCAGGCTGCGCATATTCTTTTGCAACATGGGCAGATTACGCACTTTACATTATGTGAACCCTATGGCCCCTATGTGGCCAGATAAAGTATAATTTGCTCTTCAAGTACAGACAGTATCAAAGGAGTATGTCCCCTCCGTCCTCCACAGTGACTGGACAGTTGAGTGAAAAGTGCATTTTTACAGCATTAAGTTGAATATTTTTTCTCTCTCATCAAACAGAAAAAAAAAGCCAAACGCTCAACACAAAGCGGTCTCTTAGCGCCTCGTCACACTGTAGGCGTTAGCAGCTGAGTGTAAATATGCAACCTTTCATTGGAAACAATTCAAAAAATGCGCTGGCCTCTGCTGGACACAGCCCCTTAAGAGTTACTTCAGAGGAATACCTTCATCTTGACTGGACTTGCTGGACAGCGGTTCTGATGGATTGTGTCCACTGGCCTCCTGCACCGAGTCACATGGAGCTGGACTCAAGACAGTTTCTGCAAGTGATGCAGTTGCTATCCTCCCATACACTGAGCCAGGATGCTGTACATGGACACACACATAGACACACGCAGAGCAAAATACAAACAATTTAGTAGTTGTGGAATTTGCCAAACAACACAGTGAACTCAAAGCAATGCAGCATACAGCATATAAATGGTCCAACCTTAACATGTCCATTGAGAGTGCAGGGGCCCTTGGTGCAGTCAGGGACCCCGTTGGGCTGCTTGTCTATGGGGGCGAGGCCAGGCGGAGGGGATGGTGTACTCTGTGTATAACCCTGCACGCCTGACAGCAGGATGCTGCTCAGAGTAGCCTGGGTGGCTGAGTGCAGCATCATGTGAGATGAGAAGCCTGAAAATGGTAAAGAAAGTAGCTGTAACAATTCTGAACTTTTAATTCAGTGTACAATGATCCTTGAGAACTGACGTAGGATCTAGTCACATCACTAAAGGCAATGGGCATCTCACAGTTGTGGAAAATCACATATTCATATACATTAATTTCTTCACTTTAAATCAGATGTTGTGGTGCTCTGAAACATTGGTTCCCAACCCGGGGTCCGAGCCTCCCTTAGGGGGGTGGCAAAAATCGCAATCGAGTCCCCAAGGCTTTGCATGCTCTGAGGTTGTCAGATTAGATTTGGCCCAGAATCACAACTTATACAAAGGTTTGTATAAAAAAACTATTTTAAAAGATACATTTTTTTGGTCCTCACTCAAAGATAGTAAACCACTTAGTTGTCCACCCCTCTGTGACCTCGCAAGCGACAATGAATCATTATTATTCTTTTGGTAAGGATGAGTGTGTATGCACCTTCTCTGTTGGGTTGTTAAAAGAGAGAATGTTGAGTTTACACTAGAAAACAGACATTTACCTTAGGTAAAGATTCTACAAGTGGAAAAAATTAAAATGTATGTTAGCATTTGTCAATGAAGCTTTGGAATGAACCACAGAGTACTGGACTTGGCACTCTGCATAACATGGCTGAATGTGTATAAAACAATCACCAAAACAATAACTAGACAAATAAATTAAATTTCAATAAAGTTGTTTCCCTTTTTAATTTGTTTTTTTTAATGTTCATTTAAACAGCACTCTCTCATCATGTTGTCTATTAGCCTCCTACTCACTGTTCCATCAGAGGGTGCACATTTATAAAGGCTGACATATCACACGAAGTGTAACCACACGCAGTGGCAAGCTCGGCTTGAGTAGAGTCATCTTCATTGCAAAAGCAATTAGCCTCTCTCACTTATATTATTTCTCTGTCTAAAAATCAAACAATTCATTCAGAGAGCAATTTACTATGCAAGTAAAGCAATTTCAAGCAGTTTTAAGGACTTAATCCATTATTTTTTTTTCATTTAAATTCAAGTGCTTTCAAGGATTTCCAGCACATATAAGAATCCTGTACAGTAAAAAAAAAAAAAAAAAAAAAAAATCTCCAAAAT
>JAJHUR010074629.1:168760-216203 GCA_027495735.1 Lutjanus campechanus
AAAAAAAAAAAAGAGATCTTCAATATTCAACTATATGCCAGTACAAAAAAGAGACACATGTCAATATACCAACCTTGGGTACTGGTGAGTGAACTGGGCCACAGGGAGGGGGAGGGTGTGGGGGTGCTGGGGCTTGGGGTCTGCAGGGGGCTCATGGAGGAGTTTAGGCTGTTGAGAACAGCATTGGGGGCAGCAGAGTTGGTGAGGGAGTGGGGCGCCGTCGCACCCAGGAAACCTGAGCAGAACAGAAAGGAAAGAGGAAAGAACATTAGATGAACAGATCAGTGGTGGTCCTGTCAAAGCACAGAGCCATTTTTCAAGCTAATCACATGTTACACTGAAGCCTCAGAAAATAATCTTGGTCTTCCAGCTATTTAACTGGAATCCCATCAAACTGTCATCAAGCAGACAGCAAATGAGAGGAAGAATTTCTTAAATTTCTACAAGGTCATGGATGCAAAAAGCACATATCTAGTGTGTCCTCATGCCCAATAAAACCATGTTATTGAGAGCACCAACAATGTGGTGCTTGGTGTCTTTACCCAAAGACAGTGTATGAAAACAGAAAGAAGCAGGTCTGTGGCTTTAACAAGGGGCTAGTTTGGCTCCAGGAATAAGGCCACGGATTCTTTTGGCAGACTGGCCTGTAATCTGAGGAAGACAAGCATGTAGCAATTACTAAAGGCCAGGATGTGGCCGTCCACAGCTTCACCCCCGGGCCCCTGGGTTTAAGAGACACAGCAAGAAACCATTTCTACTGTACTGGGACTTCATGGCACATCGTTATTGTATTTTGTGACCAATTTTTAAAATTCAATTTTCCCATCTCATTTGGACATAAAATAAAGGGCATACAATAAAGGTTATTTGAAAAAAATAAGAAATTAAAAACCAACATTAATCAAAATAGACAAAAATCTGCAAATCAAATAAATACATTTTATATTTATCAACACAAATACAGACCCATTATGAGTGCTCACCTACCCCCTATGTCCAATAAAGCTACTGCAGAAATAGCTGCAGAAAATAAATAGATGTACAAGCATATTATGGATAATATTAAACTATTTCCTCCTCTTTCAAACATGCAAAGTAAATGTCCAAGTAATAAAATGCAGATTTTCCATGGTTAGCATTTGATGACACAGATAGACACACAAAACAAACTCTAACCTTATAATAGCCTCTAGATAAACTGTGATGGATCTATTGCCAGCGTGTGCTTACAGCCATGAGCTGCTTCCCGTCAGCTTATTCCACTATCTGCTTTTCCTACTGCCACTGAAGCATTACTCATGTCCTCGTTTCCATGTTTTCAAAGTCTGAGCCCAAAAAATGCTATCATATGAAAGCAAAAAGCAGATAACTGGGGCTAAATATTTATCCCATTATACTACTCTTACTAGAATCAATTAAAAGTCAGCGTTGGAAACGAAAAAAATCCCGACATCTGTTCCAAGCTGAACTCTGTGCCTTCATGTTGAGGTCAGCGCTGCAGAAAAACAAACTCCTACGCGATCCTAACCGTTCATCATCCCATGATTCATAAGCTCACGATTCATTCAAAGTGGCGCAACTAAATTCGTATTGAGGTTATTTTCTGATGGTTCGCTGATCAAAAGATTTCTACATCTTGGCATGAAATTCAGTTCTGCAGACGAGCAGCTCCTACTGTAAAGTGTGTACAGAGATGATGGTGCCATGACTCACTGTCTGATTTATGTGGATGTTCAGTGGATATTTGTGTCTGATTTTAAAGTCACTCACACTTAGTTATTCAGTTAAACGGGTGATTAACAGGCTTTAAGGAGATCTGGCTCAGATATAACTTCACTGGGTGTGACGGTGCAGATGTGAATGACAATGATGGATGAGGACATTAATTCCTCTGCAAAGACATTTAATCTCGAATGAATTTCGTGCAAGGCAAAAGAGGGTTGCTTCATATCTTTTCTTCACAAAATTATCTTTTCATCTTTCATATAGAAGCAAAAGAATAGAACTAGCACAAGTAGATCTTTCCTAGATATAAGAATACACAGTGTATATCACATTGACAATCTTGGGAAGGAGAAACTAATATGATTTTAATATCTTAGCGAGGAAAAAACTTGTGTTGGCTATTATTTTAAAGTGTTATGGACCGCAGCGAAGTTTACATGCATGCTGCCTCTTGTACACTCCACCTTTTACACTGTTTTTACACCAAAACTAGTGTGTATACAAGTTTTTTTTAAAAGCAACTAAACTCACTAAAAATAGGTGACTGACCATTTTCCCATTGCCAGTAGATATTTACATATAGATGTTTTCTAAAAGTCTCTGTGTGTTCAGTTCTTAGGGCTTTTGTAGTTTTGAACTGAATCACTGACTGTGGTTGAATAGGAGCAGTGTTAAGTTACTGCCAATGAAAATCCATCATTTCTGGATTTTGCCGCTTCATAATAGAAGCTTTTAGATAACAAAACATCATGAGACTTTTATTGTGAAGAGTTCATAGGAAATAAAATGTTTATCTAACATTTCATAAACGCTCGACTAAAGACGAGTGCACATCATACAAGTACACACCTTCCAGTAGGTGCAAACTCCACCATTCTGGACTGACACTCTGAGCTACACTGAGGCAAACCAAGCATCACATGTATGAAAACAGAGCAAAAGAGTTGCCTCCGCAGAAAAGGGATGAAAATAGTGAGTCCACCCAGGTGTTATGTTTCCATCACTGCCAATCGGAGCTGGAGCAGTTACATACCCGTGACTTCTGCACAGTCATTTGACCAGAGACTGAATGCAGACTGTGTTCTTTCCATTAAAGACAAAAGCCAGTTAGTGGGTTTTTTGTCCTGTGTGAAAGGGGCATAAGATTGTATGTACCACAGTGCCCTACGATTTAAAACACTGGTTTCCATACTCATCAATGTACACTTTGTGATTTGGTAAACTGGCTGTCACCAAGTCTATATAGACAATTTCATTTGTATATTTTTGTGTACAAGGCCATGCTGGGTTAACTTCTGTAATCTCCTGACACAGACCTCCAGCAGCCTTCAGCTTCGTTCCACCAGGTGGCTTTCTTACCAGGTTCCAAAGGTTTGCACTGAGCTGGTGAAAAAAGTCTTCTTCTACTTTGCTCCCCTGACTTGGAATAATCTGCAGAGTCTTGTCCCCTTGGAAGATTTTAAAGCCAAGTTAAAAGCCCATGTAACTGAGAAATGCAACTGTTTTATTTGATCTGGATTTAGACTTCTCTTTGTGTGCTTTAAGTTTGCATTTCCCGTCCTTTCCTGTGTGTTTTTATTTCTATTTAAACAGTAACAGCTGTGCTTTCTTGGCCATAGATATTGTCAGCGTCGCTGCCAGGGGAGCTGCGTTTCATCTGAATAAAAAAACACTATGTTCACATTTCTCAATCAATTTCAATTTGTTGTTTTATATTCAAGGGCTCGTGATCTACATGGATTACAGTAGAAAAAACACCCTTTTTTGCTGCTCCATGTAATTGTCAATGTAGATCATAAACCCATGAATATAACACGAGTCATTGAAATTCGGTTGAGAAATATAAATGTTATAGTATAGCTTTCCCTTTTACATGTATTTATTCACTGGCCAATCTTGACTGAACCAAAATGGCGGCGATGCTGACATATCACAGCAATGGGCTGAAGAGGTCAATGTGGCATCTACGTATTGCATGTCTGTGTTCTTGGCCAGGTCTTCCTGAAAAAAGATATTTAAATCTCTAGAGACTTCCTGGTTAAATAAAGGTTAAATAAAATAAAAAACACAGGTTTGACAGTGTAATTACCCAGATTGCTCAGCCCCAGGCCAGCTGAGGCCAGGATGTCCAGGCCAACGGGGCAAATGAGGGACGGAGACGGGCCGTTGCTTGCAGGATTCAATGCCACAGAGGGCGAGGAGGAGGACGACACCCCGTTGCTCTCCAGACCCAAGAGGAATTTTCGTGCTTCGTACATGTTCACTGCGTTCCTCTCCACGCTCTTGACTATCACAGACTGAGAGATTGAGGGAAAAGTAAGAGGTGATGAGAAACCAAAAAGGCAAAACAGAAGAAGAAAATGAGTGAGAGGCAGAAAAGGAAAGGCAGGGGAGGAGCAAGGAATAGATACGGTAGGGAATGTTGGCACCAGAGATAGGGAGTGAAAGGGAGGATGAGGGGGAGACAAACAAAGAGGGGAGGAAGGAAGAGGGAATTAAGGGTAGATTAGAAGGATAAACATTGAGGCAGTGTGGGAGAGAGAAGGAGACATGAGAGCAAAGTCTGAGTTTTGCATAACACATCATATTTTGCTTGATAGTGAAGATAAAGTGAAGAGAACATGAGGCAATACTAGTTACTCCATGACTATTATACCATGAGGCATTAAATCAGCAAGAATTATAAACAGGAAAGATTTTAAATCAGTGACTTCGACATTTTCCACATCACCAGGAACCCTGCCCTTCATAAACATCAAATAAAAATGAACGTGAGCACAAATCATGTCCTGGCTCTGTGTTTTGTTGAGTTCAGCTTTTGAAAAATGGATTCCAATCACAATCACACACACACTCTTTTATGGGTCTGCCAAAGTGCCGGGAACATGGAGGCTACGGCGGAGCGTTTGGACGGGCCTTTTGGATTACTGCTGTCACCTCGTTAAAATGTTTAAGTGAAGGGTTCTTAAGAGGATCTGGGCTGGGTCAGTGTTTACACTGGCACCTCCGCACCAGTCCCCACAAGCCTGTCTGGTTTGGGCATCGAGCCCTGGCTCAGGGTGGGACGTGGGCACCTCCAGGAGACAGTCAGGACTGGGCCAAGTGGTGAAATATGATTAGGAATACTATGTGTTGTAGAACAGCAGACCATGTGTGAAATCAGAGGCTGGCTTTGAATAAAACACAGGTGTGCACCTTACTGTAAGAGGCTGCAAATCTCAATATGGAAATGAACAACATGTTTCACTAACACAGACTCCACCCACTCCACTTCCGATTCCTTAAATTAGAATTTAGGAATTGGAAGAGAGAGACCTATATACAACCTATATACAATTGAGTATAGTCCAAAGACACGATATTTGATGGTCAAAATTATAAACTCCTTTTTTCTAAATATACACTAATTCTGAATTTGATCACTGCAACATCTTCTAAAAAGTTGGGACAGGAGCATGTTTACCACTGTGTTACATCACATTGCGTTTGGGAACTGAGCACACTAATTGTTGAAGTTGTAGAAATTGAAATTTCTTCCCATTCTTGCTTCATATAAGACTTCAGGTGCTCAACAGTCCCAGGTTTCTGATGTTGTATTTTGTGTGTTGAAGTGCACCAAACATTTTCAGTGGGGGGCAGGTTTGGACAGCAGGCAGGACAGTCTAGGTTTTTAATGCTGTGCTGCTTGAGGGACTGAAGGTCACAGGCATTCAGTGTTTTTTTTGGGGCCTTGAGCCTTATGTGCAGAGATTTCTCTGATTGTCTGAATCTTTTAATGATTTTATGGATTGTAGATGGTCAAATCCTTAAATTCCTTGCAGTGATGCCTCTTTTATACCCAATAATGATACTACCACCTGTTACATTTTAACCTGTGTACCTGCAGATGTTCCAAACAGGTGTTTCCACCACTTTCCCAGTCTTTTGTTGCCCCGGCCCAACTTTTTCAAACATGTTGCAGGTACAAAATTTATAATGAGTGTATACTTACAAAACCAATAAAGTTGATCAGTTTGAACATTAGATATCTCGCCTTTGTGCTGTATTCAATTGAATATAGGTTGAGAGGGATTAGCAAATCATTGCATTCTGTTTTTATTTACGATTTTCAGTATCCCAATTTTTTTTTTTAAATTGGGGTTGTATTTATAAAGCACAAATGACAAACATTTGCTGGTTCCAGCTTCTCAAATGTACTGTATTTAAGTGAATACAAGTTGAAGAGAATTTGCAAATCATTACATTCTGTTTTTACATCTCAACTTTTTTTTGAATTGGGGTTGTCTTAAGAACACATGCCAATCAAGCCACTTTTTTAGTTGGAATATCTGAGGCATAATAAAAATATTGAGTGTTCCCATCCATCAGGTAAAACATGCACGGCAGGCTGTGTGCAGAGGAGAGATCAGGCTGTGATTCCCTGCTGTGGCAGATGTCAATGTGCCAAAACTCTTCTCAGTGTTGGTATGGCATGATTCCCCTCGGTCTAAAGTTCCAGTTTTTCTTTTTATATTTCATGAGTAGTGATGAAATGTGACGTGGCAATCTATAATTTATTTCAATGTCCTGCTGTGACATTTGACGGAGAGTAATTTTCAATTGGAACAGTGGCTTATTTGTTTCTTGGTAGATTTTTTTCCTTCAGTCTGACACAGCATTTGTACAAGTAAGACAGCAGTTATGTTTTTCTCAGAGTGAAAAGTTAGGACATGTTTCCTTCTAAACTTTTGCTTTAGTGGAAGTTTAGGTCTATTGGCAGGGCTGATTCATTTCATTATTCTTGTTTATTCAATGCTTTAACATGGGCCCTTAAAAACAACATTACTCTGCCCAAAAAAAGGTCAGTGCAGAATCAGTTTTGTCTATACACACAATTTTTAATTCCACTGAAATTACTTAGTATGTATGATACTGTGTGCACAGTTAATCACCTTAAATCAGAGGCCCATTTTAACTTACACAAGACTAACCTGCTGATATAATGTGTTAACATCCTAACAACTGGCACTAAATAATGTGTTGCAACGCTCTATTTGCATAATTATCCAACAATCAGTAAGATGGCTCCAGCTTATTCAATATGCAGCAGCCAGAGTCCTTACACGAAAATTTTGACACATTATTCAAGTACTGAAATCACTTCATTGGCTCCCAAAACAATACAGAATCAACTTCAAAATCCTGCTAATAGCCTATAAAGCACTTAACGGTTCGGCTCCCCAGTGCATCTATGATTTGCTCACTGATTATAACCCGATCAGGTCTCTCAGGTGTTCAGGCAGAGGCCTTCCAGTGTTTCCCAGAATTAGATCCAAGTCTGGCGAAGGTCCCTCGAGTTACTGTGGTTCTGTTCTCTGGAACAAGGCGTCTGCTGACTTGAGATCCATCACAACTGTTTACACATTCAAGCGCAAACTTGAGACTTTCCTGTTCACCAAGGCTTATGGTTTATTACTCGGTGTCTGTTTGTGGGACTGTGTCTCTGTGTGTGCTTGTATGGAAGCACTTGAGTCTGTTTGTTACATATGTGGCTATGGGATTGTTTATATTTGATTGTATTGATGTTTTGGTGTTTTTACTGCTGTGGGGTATGTTTGCTGTGCATTGGTTGAATGCTTCATTGATTCTGTTTCTGTATTTTTTATGCCTGTATTCTTAAATCTATGTTTCATATATTTTCTCATGCTTATGCCTATATATTTTTTATTTCGTCTTTCCATGTAAAGCACATTGAGTTTATGTGTAATGGTATACAGGCATACAGTCATAAATCAAAGTATTGTATCATTTCTAGTGTGTGGTTTTGTGTGTATTTTCTTGTAGAGATTTGGGTATGGCAAACTACCTTGGGCTATGAATCTAGGTTGGCTTCTCAATGTTATTACAATGCATCATAAGGAGAACATGAATATCTGTGCCAAATTTCACGGCAATCCATCAGGATGACAGTGACTGACTGACTGGCTGATCCTGAGAGCCATACCGCTAGCATGGCGAATAAAAATCCCCGAAAAACTTTCCGTGCTGTGTGGGTGTGAGCCTGGTGTCATACCTTGCTGGGCTGTTTTGGCTTTGGTTTGATGCTGATGAAGACATCCAGCTGCTCCATGAGTGCTGTGATACACTGGGGCTCCACCTCAATGTCCTCTTTAATGTCAAACATTAATACCAGAGGCAAGCAGCCCTGTGGAGCAAACACAAAATAAGAGTTTTCTTATGTCAGCTGCAGATGAATATCTATGAAAGTCTGGCTAGTAAAATCTAACATATCGCTGCTCCTATATTATAGGTTATTTCTCAAAACAGTAGTAAATTTTCCTTTATACTATACCATTTGTAGACCTACATGTTAGCCATACCAATAAATACAAGATTCACTGCTGGATTTGTCCCACATAGAGCTTGGGAAATTCCGCCAAGAGCAATCTGTTTTGCATGATCACCACCACAAGCGCCACAGACATCTATATTTTGGGCCGAGTGCTGGACAGTACTCCTATTGTGAGTGGGTGTAATTAGCAGCAGAGTATAGGGCCAGGCTGGCTCTGACAGGGCCTGAGATTGGAGCTGTAATCTACAGTCTGGCTGAAAGAGGCCAAATCACACAGTACACTGAGAGCAGGACTCCTCTACCCCCTCCTGTCCGTCCACTCTCGGCTTCTATGTTCAGCGTGACTCCCCCACTCCTCTTTATCCTCCTCCTCTCCCATCCCCTGCTTTCTATGCTTCCCCCCTTCCCCCTCTCTCATAAATCAATTTTTTCTCACTTTCCCACTCAGACAGACAGTGAGAGGCTCCTTCTTGTGTGTCCAGGCTGAGAGAAAGTCATGTTTAGTCACTGCAACATCTTTGGCATTTGCTAAATGTCTTTGGGGCCAAATGGGAGACCGCAGACAAAGAGAAGGCAGCTCTGGCAGAATTACTGCCCCACATTATGGATCTCCAAACACAAAGCCAAAGCTGTTTACGCCCGAGATGTCTCATATGCACCAGCTCAGCAGAAGCATTTAGCCAACGGTAATTAAACAGCCATCACTTTTACACATTTTTGAAACAAACATCTGATTATATTCTTCAGTAATTCAGATAAGGGTAGCCTCAGCGGTCACAGGCAACACAACAAGAATGACCACAGAGCAGTTTTAACCAACAGAAATTTTAAATGTGAGGCGCTTCCTCCTGCTCCAAATACTAATGGTAATGTGCCGACCTCTGAATTACAGACGGGGCTGAAATTTAAATCCTCCGAAATCTACTGTGTGTGCAAGCCAAACCAGTACCATTAACACCAATACGGATAATCTGTACACAGACAGGACATTAGGAACTCAAGCCAAGCTGATGCAAATGTGTGCGTCTATCTCACATGCAGGTATGCGGCTGTAAATCATGCAGGCTAACCTTGAGTCTACAACAGATTTTTGTATAACTGGACATTTCAGCAGCACGAGCAGAGCCAAGCAAACCTCTCCCAAGGCTATTGAAAAACCCCACAGGCAATCATGGTTTACTTCTTCAACCCTGTCTCTAAAGCCACGCATCATTCACACATACCATGATGATGTTAGTCAAACAATGACAGCCATTATAGCTACCACACAGCATGCAAAATCTGTATATGTAAGGAATATACTGCCAATGTCATCTCTCCACCACAAAAACAAAGCAGGATAGTTTAAAGTGATCCTTTTCAACCAGTGGATGTTAATACACAAAACGAACACATGAGGCACAAACCATGAGGTACTGCCGTGCCAGGCAGACTGATTCAATGGTGCCCTGAATGTAGACTGTGGACTTCTTCTGGGGGCTGTTAGGGTCGGGGAAGTGGATCTGGGCTCCCGTTCTCTGGGTGATGTGTTTGATGTTGCTGCCGTTGCGGCCCTTCATGAAGAGATGGTGCTGGGGTGCGATGTCCAGGTGGGTGGTGACTGAGATGGTGCTTGCCAAGCTTCCAGCCAGGTGCTCCAACAACAGAGCTGTACCCCTCTGGGGAAACAAAGATGACATGATATTATCAAAGTACATGTCTGGGGCTGATACAACCTAAAATTAGGGAAAAGGTTTTTTTTTTTTTTTTTTTTTTTTTTTACACGTACTTTTGTAAAACATTTATCACCTTTGGATGTGGTGGCTGTTGTAAACTTTCTGTCACCTACAATTATTTGTGCATAGATTTTCCTCTGGAGGACAGAGATCCAATCTCGCTGACAATGGCAGTAATGCATTAAAAATACCAGGTGTAAATGCAAAGGGCAGCATCAGACAACTTATTATCCAGATAACATATCCAAGTACAGATCCCATTTTAACACTAGGTGTAAAAGGGGTGTAATAACCTACATTCATTCTGGCAACTGTGAAACAGGCACAGCTGTGCTTTGAGATAAATGATAATGTCAGGATGCTAAAATGCTCGCAATTATGACATTAACATGCAGATATGAAGACGGTATAATGTTTACCATGTTCACTATCTGAGTTTAGCATGTTAACATTTGCTAATTAGCACTACACACAAACTAGAGCTGAGGCTGATGGGAATGTTGCGAGACTGCAGGTATTTGGTCATAAACCAGGGTGCTGTGATGTCTTCAAATTGCTTATTTTATTCTACCAACAGTCCAAAACCCAAAGATATCCATTTTCTATGATGTGAAACAGAAAAGCAGGTAATTGTTGCATTTGAGAAGCTGGACCCAGCAAATATTTGGCATCTGTGCTTTTAATCCATTGTCAAAATTGCTGTAGATAAATCTTCTGTCAATTCCTTGATTAGACAAATTTTTCAACTTGCCTCAGGAGTAATGCCGACACTGATTTTGTATGAGCAGTGTGCAGTATAATAATTAATGTAATAACTAAATAGAAGGTGCAATCTCATTTTGGATGCAGGTTAATTGCAGAAGACGCCTCATACCGGTAAAAATGAATATGACAGACAGTTTACTGACTTCTCACAAAAATCTCAAACAGAACACATGGAATCATATAAAGACATGATGAAGAGTTAATAAACAGAGAACAAAGCTGAAACAATATTTCATTTAGAGCAAAAGCCAGACCACATTATAAACTAATTGGTAAATGAGGAGAGCAGTGGAGCCACGCTGCCCATTTCCAAGTGAAAACACCAGCGTTTTCTATATAACCAGTGGAAACTATTGTGTTTTCCACTGTATCTGCTGGCCAGTTGAACGCTCTCATTCCTCGATGTCTCTGCTATGCCTCTGCAAGCCATCTCTTGGCCCAGTAAAGTAAGTAATTTCCAGTGTGCAATGGGAATTCACACACTGCGGCCAGCATAACACAACAATCCACAGTGGTTTTGGCAATCCTCGGAGGTGTTCCAAGGGTCCCACACCACCACATAACATAGCACACATATTCACCCTATCCTCTAGCCATTATCTGGCATGCTTCCCAATCCAGACTGACCCCTCAGACCTACCACACACTCAGGGGGCCGTGCTTCTGCATACATCCATAGGCACATAGTTACTGTGCACAGAACACAGGAATGTGCAGAAATACACACTAGCATGAAATCCAAATTCAAGTGCACAAGCAAGCATGAATAAATACATGCACAGATGCATATATGTCAAATACAGTCAGCTGCAAACTGCAAAACAGCTCCATATTGTTAACAGAGGCTCTATAGTGGGAATAAGCAGTTGGTAGAGATGATGAGAAGAGCAGAACTACCCACATCTCAGATGCCAGTGTAAGTGCATCTGTGTGTAAACATATATAAAATATACTGTATCTTTATGCATAAACAAGCTGTTGACTTGGAAATGCAATAAGAAACTCAATTTAAAATACAAATATATCACAAGAGAGCCTTTTGGGTTATAGCAGCAGGGCAGTGTCTGTCTCTGACCCAGCAGCCATCCAGTTCAAGCAACCAAACATCTCTCAGCACTCTCTTGCCCCTGTGGTGCTGAGAGTAATGAGGCAGTTTATATGGGAGGTAAGTGAGGAACGCTGACATTGTTGGTGGGCTTTGACATGGTGTAGCTCTGGAAACCTTTTCCTGCTCTGTGGCTTACCATGTAGACGGGTGGAGGAGAGTGAAGGTATTAATGCAAATATTGTTACACTGAAATGACTGACAAGGAGTGCTGCATAGGTCAGGGTTCAGTTAGTTATCTAAGCATCTTTCATAGGACACACACTGGCTGCTGGGAGGGTTGAACCTCTGACCTTCATGACTTTTTTATGATAATTAAAATTTGCAATGGTAATACTAATTTTATTGTGGTTAATTGTAAATCGGTAACAGCTTCATGCCTAGTCATAATTAAAGTGAATGCTGTGCTACAACTAAACATATAGCAACATACAACGATCACCTCAAACATCACTGTAGAAACAAATGCAGCAGGTATGTAAGAAAAAAGCAATGTCTGAATCATCCTTACTGTTCCAAGTGGTTGCACTTGCAGATTTGCATATGATTGAGGACTGAACTATTGGCCTTGGTGAAGGTCTGCAATCTGAGTGTCCTTCTAGTTACTTAAAATTGTTTGTTGTAGCCCTCTTTATAAAATAGACTTGGATGTCTCTCTGCTTACAGCTTAAAGAGGGACTCGTTTGAATTCATAAATCAAAGGGTGACTGTCAAAGCAGAGTAGGTCACCCATTAATTGCAGAGTTGGTTTTTGATCCCAGACTCCTCCAGTCCATACAGTGTCCTTGACACTTACACCAAATTGCTCCTGATGGTTCAACAAGTCCCTTTCATGCTAGCTCTGCTGCCATCAGTGTGTGTGTGTGTGTGTGTGTGTGTGTGTGTGTGTGTGTGTGTGTGTGTGTGCGTGCGTGACTGAGGGGCAAACTGTAAAGCACTTTGGGTTAAAGTGCTATAAACACAGTGCATGACATGTAAACTGCATTTTATGGTGGTTTTCTCTTTGGAGGCAACAAATGGAAAAAAAAGGTTTGATCCAGTTTACACGTATTGTTTTGAATGACTACATTTTGTTGTGCAAATCCTGTGCAATTCATTTCTATGCACCAATCACATTCAAATTCACAAATTATGAGACCCTGCTCACCTTGACAGCGTTGGCGTTATTCTGTGAACCTCGAACCACACCAGTGGCCCTGTAGAGGCGAGTTGGGGGCTTGAAAGAGACGGTGAGGTTGTAGGTCTGCGAGATGTGCTGCACGGTGGGGGAGCTGGGGTCAGACTGCATGATGGCAGGAAGCTCGAACGACAGCACAAGAGGGAGCAGCTCCTGCAATATGGTGGGACAGAAGGAGAGAGAGGAGGGGACAAGACGGTGAAATGACAGTGAGAGTGTCATCATATCTCTATGAACATGGTGTCATTAACACATCATGATGGCTGCTGAGATACTGCAGTTATGTAAAGTTGGACAGCTTATCATTATGCTGCCACTGCTACGAGAAAACAGAGAAATAAAACATGTCATACCAGATTTCTCAACAAAATCATAACAGGCACAGTATAGCGGCTTGTATCACATTGTGCTCATTCAGGCTGATCAAGACCATTTGGACACCAAGTAAAAACACAGAAGTAACAGAGTGATTTATTTACATAGTGCAGACTTATGTGAACTGACGCGCAGACATAACAATCCTTCCTTTAGCAGAAGGTGGCAAAACCTGGAACCTGTCAGTTCAAATAAATCCAAAAGTTAATCAAAATGAGGTCAGCAGTGCCAGAAATAAGAGAGACACCCTTTGTTACATGAAGTATGCGGCCAGAGTTTACACTAGCCTTTCGTCAACCACAGTATAACGGACCACATGATCAAACATTAGACTGACTGCATGAATAGTTTCATCATGTTGAAAATATTATGTGGGTGCTGTGACTGTGAGTTTGCAGTAAACAACAGGAAGAAAAAAATACGCCTCTCACAGAAAAACTGCGCTTTGTGTGATCAAACTGTTGCATCTCTATCTCAAATACGACCACACTTTTGATGATCGTGGCAAGTCTTGCTCTCTGCAGCTTGTTGTCCGGGGGAATCCATGTTCTAACCAGCCACACCAGTTCCCAGTGATGTGTTGACACACGATATGCAAATCGATGTATTTTCGTAATCAATTACGTTGACAATCACCCTGGCCCTACTCAGAATTGGTCCGATACATGGCCAAAATCACTGGATTGTACATAAGCAAAAAAGAGAGAGTACAAGATAAGATTCATTAATATTAAACTATTACCTAAATACTTCACTCAACTTTGAGTGACATGCTGTAGAGAGAGAAGTGTCACAAGTAACACAGATGAAATGTTTTTCAATTTCAATGTTTGAATGGTTCTGACCATTCAAACCGTTTAAATAAAGACAAGCAGCACTACTGCATAACTGAGTCATGCTGTGGCTTTGTATTTCTTCCATCATGTAGAATATTTGTTTCACAGTTTGAGCATGATGTTTTTGGCAGGGTTAAGCAGAAACTGTATATTAATCAGGTTGAAATCCTAAACAGTCTATGGTTGAAGGGAGTTGTTTACACCTGTCGCCTCCCGTCCAGTCTCAAGGAAGCTCAGGCAGGCTGCAGGAGGGCTGCAGGAGCGCAGGACAAGCACAAAATTGTAATTTGACCATAACAAGTGACAACAAGGTTGACTTGTTGTTTATAGCTGTCAATTGTCTGTCTATGTAAAGTTAAGTCTTTTATCCCAATAACAAAAGCCCACTGCTCTGAAAATACACAGTCTGGAGTCAGAGTTGAGTGACTGCCAGACTTACTCCCTTCCAGACTAAACATACTGCTCAGTTTTAACTGAATAATTTATTACAACAAATATAAATATATTACAGAATTCTTCATTAATGTCATGTTTGTAAGTCGCTGTTTATTTCAGCTTTATGTGCAGCAAGCAGCAATCTTCAATATCACAGAGAAAATAACGTAGATCTTTTTAAAATGTGTCGTTTTCATTTTTGATATTTTAAATGGTCTATTTGGCCTATTTCCTACCAACATTTTGGTCATTTATATTTTCACATGCTGGTCGAGTACACCTGACACCAGCAAGAAAATGGCATACGCCATATAACGTAAACCCTGTGTGCTACAGTGTTCTGTTGTGGTATCACTTGGGAGATTGATTTAAACATTATGGCTACACAGTCGTTCAAATGATGCTTTAAAAGTCCTGCAAAGCATCAGTGGTCTATGGTTCATTCGCATACATTAATTTCAAGTCACTGAATTAAACCACAGGAGCAGCAACAGACATCAGCTCTCGTCATTTGTATCATAGCAGTCAGTCAAACAAAATAGATTCAGACAGGAAGGCCTCTCTTCATGCATACACATACTTATGCATACATGGGAGGCACACACCCATACAGAGACAAACTGGAGGGAATGTACACACACACTCACAAAGAAGAGATCTCTCACACACACACAGTGTTATCCAAACAGTGACTCTTGGGCAGAGCGCCACTATGGTTTTGGCTGCCAGTGAAGGGCAAGCAGCATGAATTGCTCTGACCAAAGAAATGCAACCCTGATCAGTCCCATATGTGCTTGGCCTTACATTTATATCACGTTTCAGCACTCGCTCTCAGAGGGCTCGAGAAATTTAGGTCAGCACTGAGGGAAATGCAAGAGAGGACAAGCAGAGCAGCGGGAGTCAGGCGCTGAATGAAGAATAGACTGATTTTCATGGTGGAGCTGACCTCAGCTTTTTTTCAAAGAGTCTACCTGGCAGATATGAGTTTCACATGTATTCAATCTGAAGTCGCTGTTAAAGAGCCTCAGTTCTCCTGACGCAAGGGTGAGAGATGAAGAAAAATGAAAATATCTTCGAGGTAAAGCAACTGGCCAGACCTTTCATCACCTGCCCGTCAGCTCCACCTCTGAAAGCTCCTTGAAATCCCCCGAGAATCCATCACCTCAACAACCAACTTGTTACAGACTCAAACAGATCTCCACCCAAGAAGGCCCCAGGAATACAGCAGACCTTAGAAGTCCACTGTGGTATGTCTGAATGTTAAAGGGACGTTACGGTCATCGCTAATGCAGCTCAGGGAGAAGGCACAACCCAGTCACTTCTGGTTTCAGGAGAGATGGGGGGAGGATGTGGTCTAAAGGCCACCCAGGAACAAACACACGGCATACTGTATACTGTTGTGCACTGGCAACCTCAACAAAAAAAGTGGAATAAACCGTCCTTCCGCCTGCAATTTACAGTGTAGTGCTTCAAGATCAGCAACACAATACCATCTTCAACCCCCCCTCCCCATTCTTCTTTTCAAGAAAGATTTTAAGTTAAAGTTTTGGAGGATTTTTTTTAAATTAATTCCTCAGTGAGAGTTTGATCAGAATATCTATACCACACTCATATCTGTCTATTCCATAAGAAACTGGAACCAGGAGACCATTATCTTAGTTTGCTTAGTCAGTTTTACCGGTTAAAACAACATTTTGTCTTTTTTGCTATGGCTCGTCTTGACTCGATTTGCTCTTTTGTGGGTTTTACATTGCGGATTGTACCTGGTACTTCTTTTGGTATCACCTTGGTCCAGGTCCCAAGCTAGGCAGACACTAAACGGTGATGAAAACACTGCAGACCACTGACTGGTCAGACTAGCATAGTGTAGGGAATGTGTGGTTGGAGTGAGCTGCAGAGTGTTAGGGTGAACGCGAGCTGAGAAGAAGAAAAGGTGAACAGTGACGTTGTCAGTCTGGCAGTAAATGTACAGTGTCGGTTTGAATTTGTTAGTCAATAAAGACTGCAGCTTCTCAAGACTTAAGTAAAGCTCCCTTGTGTTTTCTAACTACTGGAAAAGCGTTACACAAAAACTTTACACTACAGCTGCAACAATTAATCGAATTAATCAACAATTAATTGAATATTAATTGGATATTAATTGACTATTACTACTACTACTACTATTTTAAATTATTTTGTCATTGATTTTGATGATCAATCAATCTTTGAGTCATTTTGTAATTAAAAAATGTCCAAATTCTCTGATTCAGCTCCTAAATGTAAATCTTTCTGTTCTTTGTTCTTTAGTATCTAACTAAACTACTAACTTTTCATTTTCACTAAAAAAAACAAAAACAAAATTAATGCCATGATGATGTGACATTTGTTGGGGTCTGTGTCAAATAAACATGTTTTCTTACATCTGCAGAACACAATTTGTAGGCCAAACATGTCTTCAGCACCTAAGTACTTCACTATAATCCTGTTTTGTCACACATCTTTTCTATATATATGAAAAAAATTAAATAAATGGCTGTTTCTCGGATTCGGATGCTGCACACATGCTTACAGGTTAAGTGGTGTACTATAAATCATAAATAAATTCTGAATTTATTCAAGCATCTGCGTATATAATACCATAGAAACTGTAGAACTATAAAACCATGATAATAAATGTTCTTGAATCCTTGTTGTGTATGGCAGAACTGTCTTGTGAGTATTGAGTGTTTTATGGGACAGCATACATAAGGTGAGTATCAATGTCTGGTTCCATCGAAAGAAGCCAAGTTGACTGAGAGGGAAACCTGTCTTTTGATCCACCCTCGTCATCCGCTGACCGTGTCCTTTTTGTAGGGCAGAACAATCTTCGTGGTTCTCTACAGCTTATATTATAAACCCCTTTGTGCAACACTGCTACAGTTAGGTTTGATTATTCTTTTTTTTCCCCAGCCATAGCAAAAAAACATTAGATGAACTGGGTTGTGGCTTGCTCCTTATGAAAACAACCATTAAGCACGGAGAGGTATGGGAATGCATACATGTTGACATTTGCCAGTAGACACTGCACAAATACCCAGTATGACCTTCTCCATCCTCTTTCTTTCCATCACACACACTTCACTCACTCAGTCATTCTCACATGCACACACAGCCTTGTTAGTTTTGGTCAGTCCATAGTGGAGGAACGTGTTCACTGTAGACAACTACTGCAGTGTTGAAATAAAGCAAAAGTTCAGGGATGTAACACTTCACACGAGCACAGAGATCCTCCGCCCACAGAGCTGAGGGCTGGAGGTCAGGCTTCCAGTCAAGACTCAAACTGAAAATGTAGAAGAAGCTAGGAAATGGGCTGGAGATGGGTCTGCCAAAGGGGCTGAGGATCATGCTTGTATTTTACAATTGCTCCAGGGAAGTGGTCTGGGACTGGGTTAGGAATGGTGCTTGCGGCTTAGAGGAAGTCCTGAAACTGTGCCTGGAGTGCACAATTACCTACTGTAACCCTGGAGCTCTTCCACTGGTCGGACTAGGTAGGGAACTTGGCCGTCTTAGCTCGGATGTTGTGTTTATTGAGGAAGTAACTGTTAGGAGTGATACACCTGGGAGCCAATGGGGGGTTAGTCCAGCTGGCTAATCAGTGAGCATGGAGGAAGTGGTCCTGACCAATAGAGGAGCAGGAGATGGGTAGAACCGGAACCGCTGAGAACTGGTTCCAAATTTTCCATCAGAATCGTATGCCTCCAGGCTAATCAGCTCCTTACATCAATACTGGCATGTTTTTCAGTTGCGCACTGTAAAAATGACGTTAAACTCAAGCATCTACGTTGCTGGAAATAACCAGGAGTCATGGTGGAGAGAAAGAAACGATCCAAAGAGAGGCTTAATTTCACAGTTAAAGAGGACAACAGTGGTAGTTGCGATTAGAGATGTATCGATCAACTTTATTTCAGTTCCAATCAAATATCAGAATTTGGGTATCTCTGATACTACACCAATACCAGTGTTCTTTTTTTCCCTTTATGTTTATGATTATTCTTATCATCTTCTTTGCGAGTAAGATTACATGAGGCTGAAACTGAATTTCTGTCTGGAAACCTTGTGCAGTTTGTGTAATGTAACTTATACAACGGTATCCCTCGATCATTGTGTTGTAAGATTCTGGGTTGTAACATTCACATGTACAGCTGGCAGGCTAAGAGATGGCCCTCATTTGCATAATTTCCCATGATGCATTTCTGAGAGTTTAAGTTTGCCATTGTATTTTCCAAAATGCAAATGTTAGTTCGTCATGCATGTGTGGTGAACATTTTATTTATGGTGGTTTTATGTTAGGAACTGTCATTTTTGTGCTGGTTTATTGCTACACTGTGAGTGAGGTGGCTAGTACATTTCTTCTCTCCAGCTGTATCGAATATGTGCTTCCCCTACTACTTGCAAGCACAGAGTAGATGAGGAAAGTGGTAAACGTGGCAAACTGATGGCGTCTTGAAATTTAGATTGGAATGTAGACTGACGTCTCAAGCCCTACACTGAAAGAATGCCTTGCCTCGATATCTAAACCCAGTACTGGATCAGTCTCATCTCTAGTAGTAATGTCTGTAAAAAAATTTATTTGAAATTCAATTAAAGATGGAAACACCAGCAACATGTCTTATGTTGTAATAACACATGAACAGGTTTAGAAGATTTTTTCTTTGACTGAGGAAGCCTAAATGAAAATTAACGCTATAGAAATATTCTCTCATTTAATGTGTTTTGGATGTCAGACAGGGCTACAGCCAATTCGACTAAAATTCATCAGGAATCAATACACAGAATCTATAATGGCACTGGTATCAATAAAATCTCATCAATTCCCATCCCTTGAGAGAAGCACTCTGAGGCTGCAGTCAGAGTGAAATTTACTCACGCGGAGTGGCCAGAAGCAGGAGTGAACAGGAAATAGTGTGGGTAGGGTTGTAAACATAAACTGGAAGAGCTGGCGTGGCTGAACTGCAGTCCACAAATGTGTTAATTATCGTTTTTATCAAACGCTTTCCTGTAATTAATCTGTCACTGCCCTTGCACTCACTATAGCCAAGCAGCATCCCTCCTCTGCTGCTTGCATCATTTTGCCACGCTGTTATAAAACAAAAGTATGAACAATCAGTACTTCTACATCAAAGAGAGTTTGATTGTATCTCCTGTCTAAAAGTGGCTGGATAATAGAGAGCCTCATGAGTTCAAGGGTCAAAGTTCAATCTGAGTGAATTCTGGTGGCACTGTAATCCATAAAACTAATCCACACGCCTGTTCACAAGCTCAAGAGGGTCATCAGGGTCATGTGTGCAAAAACTGAGGCAGAGGCAGTCATATACTTGGCAAAAATATGATATGATGAGGCTTTGATATTTTTTTTCCACTGTAAAAAGTGGTCGGCACTGAAATCAATCGCAAACTGTAAGAAATTCAAGCAGACCACAGTCAAAACTACAAACTTGAAAGTGTGCAGGGAATGAGTGTTTGGGTGGAGTATCCCTTCAAGACAAATGTGGCCGAGTTCCAACTTACCCTTATTTTTACTCGGGCTGCTTCCACCCCTCCTGGCTGCCCCGCAATGGACACCTGTTCACAATAAAAAGTAACATGTAAATCAGCTAGCCAGTTCTAACCCGATCCAAGACAAACAATGGCTCAGATCGTTGCATACAGTTGCACTTCATTTCAATGTTGAAAGCAAAATCTTGAACAAAACATAAGGAAAACCGCAGAAGTTTAAAGGCCTCCCTCTAAACTGAAACCTAACCCCTTTTTGTGACATATTTCCAGTTAATGTTTTATATTCTTGAACCACATCATTACAGTTACCACGAGCCTAACATTGTGATTAGAAGAAATGGTCTCCACAATTAAAGTAATTGACCTTTTAAGACAACCACGAACATGAGAGGCCAGATTAAGTTCATTTCCATAGAAATGAAAAAGGTGATAAATGGTGTCATTAGATTTCTCCTCCTCCATTTCCCTTCTTTCATGGGCAACTGCTCACCACTGAGGAGCCAACCAAGAACTGCTCTGCAGTGTTACTGATCCAGGACAAATAGAAACCTGTTTTTGGGTGCAGAATTCTTTAAAAAGAAATGATTAAGCAAACATAAAGCAGGTCAGTCTGCTACATTTCTGGCCCCCAGTTCTTCCACACAAACACGTACTATGTTCTGTGCACACATAGCAATTATATCTTTCAAAATGCAAACCATTGTTAAGTCTAATGTTAGCAAACATCTGCCCAGTGAAGTGTGCTCAAACCATAAACTGAATCCTCCCAGCTCAAGTGAGACTGAAAGGTAAGGAGCCATTTCTTTGATTTCCACACACTGATTTTCTATATTTGCTTATCGACGCCACTGCACTTGTCCAAGTCTAAAAGGCTCTGCTGCAGTCAGTAAGCTTTTGAAATCAGGGGAAAAAAAGGCAGCTTAAGAAGTCTCAGGCCTAAAAGGAGTCTCTTGCTACTTATCAGGCTGTACTTGCATCATCAGAGTCAGACTGGAGGGGGCTGAACAGTCTGTGAGATACAGTACAGGCAAGTTATTAACGGTCTGCACACTGCAGACCTGCATGACGGCTGCACAATTATAGCCAAAAATATTGACCACTTGATTGAGATCACAATAATTTATAACAATTACTCATTGATTTTAGAGGCAAAATATTTTAAATACACTTTCACATTTAAATAAACAGAGCACTGACCATGTTGTCCTACATTTCTATTCCTGATCCACAGTGCATCCGAGTTGATGGTGGACGAGAACGGGGATCCAGTGAAGTAACGTTAGTGACATTTCTCTTTCTCCCCTTCATGCGTTCTTCACTCTGCAGTTTTATGGTGTTTTTTCAGGTGGTTGAACAAGTTAGTTGTGTTGCTTTGCGTTGCAGACACAAGCCACATGCACTCCTTGAACATGATTTGTTCTTGTTTAAAATCACTTGGCCTAAATCTGTAATTCTTCCAAACAACAGATGATGATCTGTTTCGAGGGACTAGCTCTTTGCCTTCTGCTCCAGACATTTGATTTTTGTTTTGCCCGTTGGCTTGGTGTTGTATATTACTGTGCTACTCTGGACTGCAGCAGCAACATCCAGGACATTTTGCACAGGCTGCAGCAGCAGGGTGGTTTAAGGAGCACTTTATCTGTGTGCAGCAGGAGCGGGTAATGTGGCCCTAAAATAATATCACAGTATTTCAGATTATTCTGCAATAATGATATTCTTGACGATATGACAGAATGCTGAAAAATATTTTTGCTTTAGAACTCAGAATAGTTGACCTCTCCTTGTGGGATTTGTTTCTTTCTTGTTTCTTTTTGATTTTGTCTCTCCTCACACTTGACCGGGTGCTTCTGCTTGAGGTGGTGACATTTATTTTATTTCCCCCTTTTGTTGTTGCAGTTCTCTTGTGCCTCTTACATATCACTGTGGTTTATTGAACATTCGATCTTTCATAACCAAACCACTTCCACACTACTGAATTCATTCCCCTTTTTCAAAGTAACTCCTACACTGTAGAGCTGGTAGCAATTTTACTTTTGCTTTCAGCCATGCTTGTTTTCACTGTACGGAACAGTATGTCATTTGTCACCAAGTAGTATCACTTCTTTTATCAAAAAAAAAAAACAAAAAAAAAAACAATATCATCGTGAATAATGCGATACAGCACTCCCCTAGTGTGTAGCTGTGTTTTCTATGAGCGCAGGATTCATTTTAAACATCAATTTCACTGCTGATCATGTTCACTTAATTGTGGGATGCCAAAATTTGATTAATAATGCAGCCCTGACTTTGGGTATGTCATAACATGCAAAACATCCACAGAGATATGGTTAAAATTAAGCACAAAGTGTAAATGAACTCATTAGTACTTTGGCACACAGGTGCACTGTCAGGCACCTGGCAAAAATAAGTATCCAATGCTTGGCAGTGTGCTTTTCTGAACTCCTCATACTACACTCTAATGATAATTACAGCAGGATCCTACTGCTTCTCCAGAGTGTCCAGACAGAACACACCGGCTTCCTCTGGGTCAGCCAATCAAAACAGCCACCTGGATCAACTCTCTGCAACCTGTTTAGAACCTTAAACCTAATAACCAAACTACTATTGAAGAAAAAACCACGTAGGAAGGGGGGGTGATGACAGCAAATACTCAAGGGAACAGAATGCAATGTACTTACACTGAAAACATAATCATGGTGCAATGTTGTGGTTCAAGAGATTAAAGGAAAATATCTGATGAGACAAACTCTTTGATCAGCCAGCAGTAAACAGCTCGCTCCACCCATCTATGTCAGAGTAAATCTGTGTTTACACCAACTAACAAACAAACCTGGTTGCTTTTCTCTGCCTGGTTGTTCCTGTTAGAGTCTGGGAAATGGATGTGGCAGCCTGTCTCCTCCATCACCCTCTTGATGTTGTTGCCACCTTTGCCAATAACGTGGGAGTGCTCCGTGTGGGAAACGTCCATCTTCAGAGTTACCCTGTTACTCTAATGAGCAGAAAGGAGAGGGTTGAGCTGAAATGATTTATACCACATGCAATAGCTCAGTGAGAGGAGCATGGTACTAAGAAATTGTACATGATGTTACATGTGTAATTGAAAGGCACTTATAGAGAAAATCCAACACTTTTAATGTGAATGTCAGTGTTGAGGGTAAATGTAGTCAACCAAAGGAATAAATTCCTCAGTATGTCTTATATTGTTTTCCTGCTTGTGGAGCTGTGCGGTGGTGCCAACATGCCACACCCATGTTGTCAAGTTAACACCTCCCTAGCCTATAGCCATTACATTTTTGACCACAACATAACACTAGGTGGAAAAATACTCATCTAGCACACCCCCTGGCTACACAGAGGTGAAGACTTGAAATCCAAGCTGAAGTAGCCTGTAGTTCATGCTTTTTTCCTATTTTTTTTCCATTTCTGTCTCTTTTCTTCTCATTTCAGTTTAAGTTTCCTCATTTGACAAATGGCTATGCCAGACAAAAAATGTCTAATGAGGCGCAATTTCTATTGAGTATTGATTAATTATAAATTCATGCATTTTGAATCAGTTAAATTCTTAACGGTGATTTATTAATTAATCAATAGCATCCCCACTTAAAATTGTTTCTCTTGTCCAACCAATAATCCAAAATCCAAAGACTCTTCAACTACTATCATAAATGTCAAAAAAGCATCAAATGCTTACGTTTCAGGAGCTGGAACCAGGAACTGTTTGAAATGTTTGAAACAATGGATTATCAAAGTAGTTGATGACCAGTTTTCTTTCTATTGACTATCTGTTGCAGCTACAAATCGAATTCAGTTCTCTCGGTCAATATAACATGCACTGAAGGATTAAGTGCTTCAATTGACTACATTTACCATCAACATTTACAAGACATCCACATGAAAACAGACAAATTTTCTCTTAATAACAAAGATAGAAATGACCAAACAAAAGGAGACAGCATGAGCAAATATTAAACTTTAGATTAAATGTCCACTGCATTCATTTCAAATTGCACTATCAAAATACTGTAGCTGTAACCATCTTCCCCAAGTGACTGGGTGGTGGGTTATGAAGCAATCTAGTACAGCGCAGTCGATCGTGTGCCTGAGGCATGACAGTGTATCCAATATCACCACAGACAGCTTATTGAACTCACTATACAACATCACTGATGAAATCCAATTTGTCTGTTTTATGGCTGTGAAATTTTAAAGTGTATAAACAAACAAAAAACTGCACTCTCTGGTTCCCATCCTGCTCTTCTGATTAGAAATGTTCCTTCACTGAGAGATGAGTGCAGCATCTGTCCCCCTTTCCTCCTTGTAAATAGCCACAAGACCAAAAACTTACCCAATTTCCCCTCTTTTAAACACTTTCACATGCTGCACTTATTTAGACATGGAAGAAAATGAGCAACAAAATATGCAGTATATACAAAAAAAATATTTCTGCTGCATCTGCCAGACTAAAACGGCCTTTTCGTGACAAAACCATATGAAATGCTACAAACTGAGCCAATCATGTGCTGCTCCTGGGTGAGAGGCTGTTCAAAGTGCATGGATGATTGCCTACCCCCAGGGGGTGCTACAGTGCAGTCGCCCAGGTACGTGATTTCTTGTGTTGCCATGGCGATGAAGCCTGCATTGCGCGCGCACACGCACACACACACACACACACACACACACACACTGCAATCCACGGCAAAGCTCGAGATGTGAGTATCTGGTGAGATTAGAGCCAAGTTGTACCACACTGCTGAGCGCAATCTGTCACTTGGACAGCGGGAGAGCGGAGGTGAAACACATTCAGTCCAAGTGAACGACAGGAAAGGGTGAGAAAGAGATAGAAAGAGAATCACACATACACATGAAGTCCATCCTCACTGTGATAAAGATGTTTACTGTACCTTTGTGTCGAGGACTGACATAATCCTGTCTTTGGCTTCCCTCACATTCTCCCTCTTCCCGCACACCTTGATGTGTGGATCTGCAGGGGAGGGAAAGAAAAGATAAACATATTAAAAGTGGGAGATGGAAGAGCATGTGTTTAATGTGTGTGTGAGTGAGTCAGCGCTGATAAAGAGTGGGACACAAGTTAAACCCATTTAATCAAACATGACACAGCAGTCTGCATTTGTCAACAAATTACAGCACGTCAGAGGAACAGCTCTGCAACAGTAATTGCTGCTTTGATATCTGCCGAGTCTCATTTAAGTCGGCAAGCAGCCACACCGTGCAGGGTGGGGTGGGGGGTGGGGGGATGCAGCTCTGTCGAATTATATTCAGTCAATCCATCAGTCAGCAGAGCCCACAGAAACACCAAGAGCTGAGGAGAATTGTTCTGCTGCGATTTAGCCTCAATAAGAGACAGTGATGCTTATCACCTCATTTTCCTGAACCTCATCCTGTCAGTCAGCTGCTGCAAAAACACACAATAACTCATTTATTTTGCATCTTTCTTAAAGACTTTGTTGTACATGATTCAGCGTGTATGTGCGCTCTTTATCAGCTGTCACGCAGAGAACAAATGCTGTCTCCTCAAGAAATGATTCCATACAAGCTTTCAACACAAACTGTGACATCCTATAATTTTTGTGGCCATACAAAAGATTGTGTAAGTAAAAGGCAGACCAAGCAACTGTCCTGAATTCTACTTTCAGCTGACTTTACAACCGCTGTCCTAAACTGAAGTTCTTTTCTTCCATTCTTAAAATTGCTGCAGATAAAGTACAACAGATGGTACACAATTACAAACATTTTATCATTGCTATTAATTATTAGGACAATTTCATACCCTGGACATTAGCTGACATGTAAGAGAACACGTACTGAAAATTACCAATATAGTGCAGCTCAGTTACCATGTGTAACTTTTCTGGCACAGATATGACAAAGGAACCATGAAGATTAATATTTGTACAGTGTTTCATTTTCATGACAATATATACACAGAGCCAAATGTCACACACCTCGTTCTACGAACCAAGGGCACAACATATGCGGAAAAACAAATCTCTGTAAGCAGATAACTGCATATGATTACAGAATTTTTATGCATATGGGAATGCATATGAAAGCTAAATCGTCAGATTATAACCGATGGGTTCCAAGTTTGAAAATACAGACTCGGCTGCCCTACTTCTGCTAGCTTGATGGAAACATCCACTGAGCTTAAAAAAAAAGAAAAGAAAAGAAAAAAAAACGTAATGCATATTTTAACATATTTTACTAACATCACATTTCCACATCATATGATTTATACATGCTACACAGATGTTTTGTGGGTTACATTTCAGAGGTGTCCTATGTTTTAGATTTACAGCTTCCTGTATAAACAATATATCTACATGAATGACTAACTATGAATGATTGAATGAGCTAGCAGCCATTTATGTTTCTATATAACTGTTGATATGTCACTTAATTAAGTTTCCAGGTGAGAAAGTAACAATTTAGATCCCCAACATGTGGTCAGTTTTCCAAATAATGCCTATTTGAAAATTGCAAATTTCTTTAGTGTCCAAGAATTGTCCCTGACACCATACGTTTGTGTCCCAGGTGTTATTTTTATTCTCCCCCGGAGAATGGGACATTCTTAATTTCAAGTGCTGGTAAAAGGTCCTAATAGTTTGAGCAAACTGTGCTTCCAGAGAGGTCCACAACCTCCAAATACTTCAGTTAAAATAACCAAACAGTGCATACCTAAACCATTCAAAGCTAACGCTTGTGTCTGTGCAGCGTTGTGTAAGCCTACATCTGGCTCTGCCGCATGCCGGACCCCTGGAGAATGCAAATGTGAAAACACACGAACGCACGCACACAAATTCAAAATGTGCACACACATGTACTACACAGCCATGGTCCATCGCCCCTGTGTTAACTGTACTGAGCAGCAGGAAGTCAACTAAACCCCCTTCCAGGAATACCCCTCCCCATACATACACACACACACACACACACACACACACACACACACACTTGCAGCAGATTTACAGTATGGCCTTCAGACAGGACTCACTGAATTTACTGTTACAAAGTCGCTGGGACCTCAGCGAACAGATGCATGTTTAGACATTCAAAGAGTTTGGGAGTGAAAAATCCTAAACATTGCAGAAATGACAACACCAGAGGCTTTCAATGTGGGAGGTGGGCCTCCCCAGGGGAGCTCCAAACAGTGTCAGCGGAGGCTCAGTGAGTGAACCTGAAAAAAACATTACACTAGCTATCAAAAGGACACCACATAGAATAGCCTAGTGTGTGTGTATGTGTGTGAGTTAGTTAAAGAGATTTACTGGTTTCCCACTTTCTCAGAATCAGAAATAGGGATGACACAATTATTGCCTTCACGATAAAACATGATACAATTCCTGACGTTAAGTATTACTGTTTCAAAATTTAATTATTGGTAAAACTTGTTCAATTACCACACTTTGAAAAACTCATGGTAATTACTGTCCAGCACCAACCAAACTTAGCAATAATCTCCCAAAAGCAGGTGCAATGTAGCATCTTTAATGTTAATGCACATTTGATATTATTTTATTTTTACATGTTTACATAAGGTATTGTCTTATTGGCTTAAAATGTGCAGGGCTGCTAACTATATTGTGGTTTCCAATAAAAAAGATTGGTGGAATAATTTCAGTTTGTATCAGTACATTTTCAGCTCATTCTAACAACACTGCAATAATATTGAACTATTTTTTAATCTAATTTTACAATCAGAACATTTAAGATAGATAGGAACACCACCACCCAGCAGTCAGGGGCTTTAACGCAACACAAAATGAACAACTGCCACAAATCTTTTAATATCATGATACAGGACACAAAACATAATATCATGATACTCAGGAAATACATCAATATTTTTTTTTACACCCTTCACTGAATAGTGCAGAATATAATCAACCACAGATAATGAAAAAAAAAAGTTAGTTTCAGCCATACTTCAGAAAGGCCTTTTTTATGTATTTAGTATAATCTGAAATTATGTAAAACAGCAATATTAGGCTATCTTGGCTCAACTGTTGAATATTTATGGGTCAGTTATTATAATCGTGATCAAGTAAACAAGCAAAACTAAACAAGTAAACAAAGCTTTTTCAAAGCTTTGTTTGACGGAAGTCTCACAGTCTCAGACAATGAAAACCCCTGACCTAGAGAAAAGGTGGTCAGAACATTTTTCTGTGATGACAAGGGAAGTTCCTGATTTACAGAATGTATTTGATGATGAAGAACTACGTCACAACATCAACTCACAAAAAAGCCAAACCAGGAGACTCTCCAGAGAACGTATGATCTCAGTCTTCCTAAGAGAGCAGCAGAACAGCAGAGCATGGGTTGCCTAGAATGAAAAATTGTTTTTTTGAAGTATCTGAAGGAGGTTCAGCTCTCTGTTTAATGGCCACTGAGAACTTCGGGGACCATGGAGTGCCAGTAAACAAGCACTGATCTTGTGTCACAGAGGTCAGACAAGCTCAACACAGACTACAAGAAGAGATGCTTGATCATATGGGAGAAGAACAACAGCTCTTTGAAGACTTGAGGCGTAGGAACTAAACACGAACCAAGCTGCAGTTAGAGACAGTAAAACAAAGCCAAGGAAAACAAAAGGAAAAAGAGCAGAAAGAGCGGTCAGAGACCCATCACAGTCACAGCGCTGGTTCCAGGACATTTTCCCATCACACAGCTGTTACTGTGAACAATAGAAATCCCTCCACTTCCTCCTGTGGTACCCACTATGACCATCAGAGGGAGTAGGGTTCTTCCAGTGTCAAACCTGCAATGCACATCTGGCAAACATTAGCCAGCCTAAACGAGTGTTGCAGTCGTGATGTAGAACACCCCCGCATTTTTGAAATGGAGTGTGCTGTGTGCTCTTTTTTTTTTTTGATGATTGATTGTGGAATAAAAAATGAACACCTTAAGTCTTAATTTGGCACACTCAACACCCAGAAAAGCAAACAAAAAACAAGAGAAGACTTGCAGCTGCAAAACGTGATTTTACACAGTTCCACTTGACAGAGAAGAAACCTTTTGACCCAGAGCTCTGTACTGGCAAAGCTGAAGCATTTTTCCAGCTGAGGACTACATTCAAAAATACCACACAAATGAAGGGAATTAAGTCCTTTTGGCTCTGCATTTCTCATTCAAAACATCTGCGGAAATATTGAGGCAGACAATTGGCAAGTTAGGGCAGTATTTATCACGAAAAAAATAAGACAAAAATCTTTAATCAGTTTTAGAAATAAAAACAAAGAATCTCACTTGAGCATTTTGTCGCACAGGCCTGAAGTTGCAGACCTGTCTTGTGTGTGAGTGATACTGCCCCTCGCTGTATTAAATCACTAACAGTGGGCTGATGATGGCTTGCCCCGGAGCCTAACAACTGCTCTTATCACACGTATGCAGGTGGTGGGGATAGCTAGCTGTAGGTGATGAATGAAATAGAGGAACTGGCATTTTGATGGAGTGTGTCCCTGTATGGAAGGAGGTTACAAACATACAAATCCCCTCACATCTGCCGCTATCCTGCTGAGTGTAACCGATTCCAGACTGCACATGAAAGGCAATGTTAATACAAAATTCCAGGGGAAAAAAAGCCAAACTAGCTTTTAAAGAGTTATGATTTTAGATCAGGATAACTCAAAATAATCTGCACCAACAAAACAACTATGTCATCAGCTATTTTAAGGGCAGAGTGAGTGAGTTTTGTGATGGTCATAACCAATCAAAGAGTGATGAGGGATGAATGGAATGCAGACCATTGTCTCAAGTAATTGCATGATGGCTTCAGACCCCCTCCAATGAAAATTGCATTTTTAACCTTATTAACATGTCCATGTGGTATTTTTCATGTTTACAAAACATATCAGGAACAAACTAAGCAGTAAACGCCATGTCTGGGCATTTCTTGGTTTGAAACCACAGTGAGCAAGGTTCATTCAGGGACTTGGGGTTTGCGGCGAGGGAGAAGACTATTTGCATATTCATGAAACATTGAATATGAAATGAAGGCAAGGTGTAGAGCGATATGAGAGCCATTTTAACAAGGTATATGAATTTATTTGACAAAAAACAGTATTACATCTTTAGTCCTTAGCAGAATTTAAGTGTGTTGACTCGTTAAAGGACCAGTGTGTAGGATTCAGTGGCATCAAGCAGTGAGATTGCAGACTGCAAAAACCTCATTTCACTCTCCCCTTCTAAGTGTGTAGGAGAACCTACAATGGCAGCAAAACTGACACAAAACACAAAAGCCTATATATAGACCCAGTGTTTGGTTTGTCTGCTCTGGGCTACTGTAGAAACATGGTGGTGCAACATGGTGGCCCCTGTAGAAGAGGACCTGCTCACTCTGAAAACACAATGATTCTTATTTACAGGTGATTATACACTAATGAAAACACAATATTCCTACAAGGGCTGCCCACCTTATAGTTAACTATAGCAACAAAACAGTGAAAATTTTCTGATTCCAACTTCTGAAATGTGAATATTTTATTTTATTTTGGGCTTTGCAAAGCACTGGTTGGCATTTTTCACCATTTTCTGACATTTTTTGGACCAAACCACTAATCAATTAATCAAGAAAATAATCTACAGATTAATCAGTGATGAAAATAATAATTAGTTGCAGCCCCACTAAAGATCACATTTTATTACCAAGTGTATCTTCTGTAATCTTTAGCATAATTTAAGCATGTTGACTACTTAAGTATAATATTTTCTTTTCTCTTATCTTCTATTAACATTTTTTCTTTTTAGCCATATTTTGATCTATTTGGCTTTTTCTCTTCCCCTCACTCCCTCCAATGAGCTCAGGTTCTCAAAACACACTGTTCCACATGTCTCTTCATCACAAATGCATTTGCTCATAAGATAACAAACTAAGTGAGAATCCAACATTGTTTCCCTCTGCTCCTCTCGGTTTATGCAACACAGGGGAGAAATCTGATAGGCTACAAATCATGGGTCAGAATTTTAAAAACGCACACTTGGTACATAGAACATCATTCCCAGGTGGTGTTGGAGGCAAGTTTTGTGAATGAACTAATGGATGGTTCTGTGTGAACAGGCTGCCAGGACTTACAGTTGATAAAGCATCCAGAGGGAGAAATGTTAAAGATTGTGATGTAACCCCATCAACTATTTTCTGTTACAGGGTGAGCGAGGAAGTTACATAATGTCGTTGGATTCCACATCTGGCTTGAAGACGCACACTGGCAACTCCCCCGAGGACAACAAAGTGGGCATGGTGCACCTATTCCTCACCCCGCGCCCCTCAAACCCCGTCTCACCCCCTCCCGGAAGAGCTTTAAATAACCATGATAATGTTTTATTGGTAACAGAGTGCTGGAGCAACTCAGCCAATAAATGCTTGAGCTTCGATAGAAGCAACTCCCACGCCTCCGCCTCCACAGCAAAATCACAAATTCCTCAGTGCAGATGAAGTTGCTCGTTTGTGAAATTCTTCCCCAATGTCTGTCTGCATCCACTGATTTTCCTGAGAACATATATCTTGTTCAAACAACAATGGCTCATAATCATTAACTTTTAAGTTGAAAGCTAACATAACTACAGTATGTTGTTATGGAGCATTCACACATTAAGTTTAGTTTTGCTGTTAGTAGTCAAAGCCAATAGTAAAAGGTTTAAGGCCAGTCATGAAAACTGAGCATATGGACTTTGATGCATGGCAAGTTAAATATTTTCATACATTCTGTAGGCTCATTATTCACCAAACACTCAAGCTGCACAAGGTTAAATCAATGGAAGCAGTGCACAGATCCAATATAAGAATAATCTGAATATGGGAATAAATAGTGGAAAAAAAAGACGAACCTTTTTTGGACTTGGCTCCGATTTTCAGTTTGGACGGCCAGGCTATCTGTGTTTGGGTCTCATCCATGATCTGAAACAGAGTGAAGGAGGGCTGACATCAGCTTATCATAGATATCAGTATTGGCAGATACTGTGCGTGTTGGCATGAAAAAAAACAAAAAACAAAAACGAAATACAATCTTGACCCTTCAGTCTTGACAATCATGATTTTACAGTTTTGTAGCAGCTCACCCTGAACTCCACTGCTCAATACTGACTACATTTAGACACAAAATATTCTGTATTTCTGCCCTTACTCCAAAAAACACAATTTCTATTGTTTACATGCTTGAGGAAAATGAATATTCTACTGTTCCCATATTCCCATTTACCTGCAGTCGTGCAGACCATACCATATCCAAGGCTACTGATATCCAAGTCTTTAATAAAAGTTTAAAAGTAGGTGCGTTTCTTCTTCCAACCAAAAGTGTGGGATTTTCTTTTGTGTATGCATCTCTACTCCAGCCTTGCAAAATGTTGACTAGTTGGTTTGTTTACAATGACGCACAGAGCTGACCATAAACAGGCAAGAGGACGTGTGTTGCCAAATACCATAAAAACACCAAATGAGATGCATATTCTGAATTAGAGCCAGACAACATATCTGTTGGCTGATATTATGCGCCCAATATTGGCCAATAACAGCTATATTGGTTCATATCAGTGTCACGTAAACATACTCATTGTTTACATCAGCTTTCAGCATGCAAGTTGGCAAAAGGATAATAAATTATCAGCTTATATACTGTATACTGATCATATTTCATACTTTAAACCAGTAGAATCTAGTATCCATTGAGCTCTAGTTAGTATTATATAGGATCTTTGTGTCTTTCAGTGTATTTTCAGTGCCTTAACGTGGCTTTGGCTTCGCTTGAAGTGAGGACTACTCCCCACTGCTTCTCCTGCAATAACAAACATTAATTTTGCTGATTTTAGAGAACATATGAAACAAGGTGTTAGCAGCCAGCACTTATGAAAACAAGCCATACGCGAAATAAGGGGAAAAAAATCCTCTTTATAGGTTGTGGAGCCCAGAGAAGACAAAGGAGCTGTGAGTCCAGTTTAAACATGTGTGGTGATACAGGCTTATATGATGTTTCCAGACACTGCTTCATTTCTGCTCAGTACCAAAATCCTCCCACCCCGACACCACCAAAAAGACGAAGACAGGAAAAAAAAGAAAAGACACTGAGTACACTTGGCTTTGGCACATGTGAAAAACGCCAACAACAATCTATGCGAAAGTCCTTTGACAAGTCTAGGCGTCGTAAATCAGGAACATGTGTATTGTGGAAAAAAAGCCAACTGCTGGCACCACAAAAAAATAAAAATAAAAAAAGAGTAAGGAGCTGGTCAAGATGCTGTCAGAGCTTCACAGTCGGGGGAAATCTATTACCCAACCTCCTGCTCCTCTTTTCAACCATGAGGAAGCTCTCACCTTGCTTGGCTTTCTGGCTACAACCCCACAAACAACCCCCTGGAGGACTGCCTGCCACGACGAGCGGTTGATGTTAGAGGGAAAAAAAACAAGGGAAAAACTGTCAAACCTTCCAAAAATCGAGAAGCTGACATGCTCTCTCCTAATGGCCCTGTCCTCCATGTGCACTATCCTTGTTTTCACAAAGGTCCTGCAATCTTTTGTTTGTTTTAATACTTTCAAGGGGTTTGTGTTTTCGGGGTGGAGAAGATATGAATTTCTCAAAGTTTTGGCCATGTGACCAAGCACCCGAGGATCGTTTCGAGGCATTACATGAGCAGCACTTAATGCTCCTCGGTGGTCCAGTGCATTAAGCAATGAGTCGCATATTCTCACTCAAATGGGAGAGAGGGTGCATTAAGAGCCATCAGTGGTCCCAGTGAAGATTAGATGTTCAGGTTATTAGCGCTGCTATGGCAAATCACGGCCTTCATTATTTTGCAGACTGTTTAATTTATATCTGCTATTTTTTCTTGCCAAATAATAAGAACCGCAGCGTGTGTTCCTGCAGGGAACTGGTGCACAAATCAAAAGGGGAAGTGCTTAAATTCCTCCATATGCTCTTCTGGAAGTAGCACGGTCTGTTTGGCATGCTCTACAACAAATTCGGACAGCTTATCCACTGCCAGTCTCACAAACCTATAAAACAGAGGGACAGCTTTGAAAGTCCTGATGTGTGCTTTTCTTTACTCTGCAGCTATACACTCAAGAGTCCATGATGGTTGACTGGAAGCCCTTTCAAGCCTCACTGATTTTCTACAACATCCTATAATCACATATAAAAATGGAGAGCCTGGACGTGCAACAGAATGAGGTGCCTATGGTGCTACTCTGCCACTAGCAGACCAAGACAAGCCAAGTCAAGAACTTTAGTAACCTTTATAAACAGGGTTTATGCAGATTTCAACAAGTTGAATTTAGGACTTTTTAAGACCATTTTAAGACGATTATGAAATAACAAATATGAAATCATGACATACAGTCTCTAGAAGTTACTCATTCAACTTTTTTAATCATGGTCTGATCTTAAAAAAGAAAACAAAAATTGCAAAAAATCATGACATTAAATTGCAATACTCACATTGCAATAAATATTGAATCAGCACCCAAGTAGTGTAATAGTATCTAATCGGGAGTGCATCATCCCAGCCCTAGCAGCTAATAAAGCTAATAATAGACTCTGATAGAAATTTACATTGAAGACTGTTTTTTTTTTTTTTTTTTTCTTTTTTTTGAGGTGAGTCAAATTAAAGAGCAGAGCCAAACCTTTCACAATATGTTTTCTGATATATTTATGTATCTCTGTTATGTTTGTTCTTTTACTAGTCGTCTTAATTTACATGCTTTTTTTAAGCATAGTTTGACGTGATGCTCTTTCTTGCCTAATTAAAGTTAGCACAGATTAACAAGGACAGAAACTGTGATTTAGCTAAAAACACAACAGGGAACCAAAATATCTCACATCTGAGCAACAACTGTTTGGATGGGGACTGGCGGAGCCCTCAGCACAGACAGACAGGGGAATTCCATTGCAGAAATTACATATTTATGAAGGATTTTTACTTCAAGAGTTTCATTTGATGTTTGGTGTGCCCTGATACATTCTGACAAGGCTGCACAGTTTGCATTAGTGGTTACTGGTCTCATGTTAGTTTAATTTTTGCAGTTGTTACAGTGTGATCAATACAACATTTTCCAGAAACAAAACTGAAGTTTATGCAACTTCATAACAGTAATGTTAACTTCTACTCACTCTCATATCGATTGAAGTCCAGGTTTCATTTTTTAATCCACAAAACACTGTTGGAGTTTCACAGGAAAACTACCACCATTCACTTAAATTGTTTGGGAGATTCTGCAACGTTGTTTTCTTGTGAATCTCCAGCAGTGTTTTGTGGAATAAAATACTGAACCTGACCTTCATTTGGCATGAGGGTGATTATGACTGAATTTTCAGTGAAAACTTCTGTAAGGTCCCGTCAATTTGTCAAAGCAAACTAAGTTATTTTTAGTCTTTCTACATGGCAAATTCACAGGAGAACATTAAGAACTCTTCCTTCAAAGACAAGTTTTTTGTTCTTTAGAAAAACAGGATTGTGCAAACTCATAAAACAGATTGTTGGATGCCAATAAAATCCTTGCAAAACACATTTGTACAAGAGTATTTATTTATGTTTTGTTACATTCTTCCTTCTCCCAGCTTTTGGCCCAAGTTGCATATCTTTAGGCATTACTCATTATCTTCTAATGGCAGAGAGACACTCTTGCAGTCATTCTCAGGATTTCTCCTGCTTGTGCTTCTATGTTTACTCCAAGTTTATACTGAATGAATCACACCACCCAAAGGAATTTTAGAATCATTTTGTGTAATGAAAGTAAAGGAAAATTCCTTTCATATGATGTCACTCAACTATTTTTGTAAAGAATTCTTCTGTGGTATCATCAAAGTAACTACGCTGAAAACGGTTCCAGCTTCAGCATCCAGCGTGCTAATCATTCCCCATTAATGTCCTCTTACTGGAAACCTCCATTTCCCTCTTCTCTGCAATATTATCACAAGTGCTGCAACAACATGATCAGTCTATTCACTCAGAATGGTTTTACACGCAATGAAAATCTGCCTGAAACATAAATCTGATGAGTTTTGTGTTACTGGGTTTTTCATAATAGCCTGAGGCACAGACGACTCTAATCTACAACATGACACCCTCCCGCTGAGGTCTGCTATATGTGAGAAAGGACAATAAATCACAAATACCCGTTAGCTAAATGCTAAATTTTTCTCCATCCACTGAGGTCACGTGCTCACAACAACAGCTGGATGTATCACAACAACATTAAAGCACACTCTGTTCCCAATGGTACGGAGAAATTCCTTCAACTTTTGCCTTGAACTTTCCCATTTTTGTCTACTTCAACAATGACAGATGTGTCTGGATTTTGTCAGGGAGACTTTCAACTTAAAACCACAAATTATAGAAATAACCCTGTCGCCACCACTCAGAGGTTGATGAAATTACAGCGGCAATGTGGCAGCAAATGAGTGACTGTGACTTCCGGGTGACTTCCGAGATTTCTGTCAGACATTTTTAAGAACACAATGAATGAATTTAAGACCTACTTCACACCAAATCGGGCAAAAAGACAGTTTTAGCAATGCCAAAAACAAAAGAAATAGCTCACCTAAGTCTTCAGTGCATATGAGAGACAGGAATTAACATGTTAGTGCAACAGGGTGAGCAATACAAATTTTTCCCAAAACCACATTTGACAGCAAAAATGAAGTTAATGCAACTTCATGTGTGTAAATTTAACCTCATATTCTAATCAATGTTTAAGACCTATCAAATTTGTTTTTAAAGACATTTTAAAGCTTAAAATTCAGATGATTGGATTTTAGACTTTTGAAGTACCCGCTGAAACCCTGTTAATACAATGCAGTGTAGAAACCTTTAAGTACAGCTTATGATGAAAATGACAAAAGCAAAATCATATAAGTAATAACTCCAATTATACTTTCCTAAAATTATCAAACTGTATGGCCTATGCCTCATCAACTTTTCCTCTAAAGAGCCTTGTTCAGAGAGACCTGCTTCCTGTCCAGCATTGCTGTTCTTGGCAGCGTCTTGCAGATGGGACTGATTTCTGACAGACCACACACCATTTTAAAGGGTGGATGGCGTTTATTTTTATGAAGGGGCTAGCAAATACCTTTCAAATGGGTCAAGATATTTGCACAAATTATGTTACCTACACATTTAGAGCACCACCCTTTCTTCCCTGCCACCCCACCCTCTGTGAGATGAATAAATACATAAATGACTACGGTTCTGATCAGTTTCATGGCACAACCTTGACACAATGATTGGTTCTTTAGAGGTTTGCAGCTGGTGTGTGCAGACGTGTGCAGAGCTGTGCGTGAAATCAAACAGGATATCATTTAGGCGATGTCCTGAGAGAGAGAGAGAGAGAGCACATGTGCTTGACACACGTGACCGTGTGTGTACGTCTGTACGTGTGTACATATAAAAACAGCAGCAATCAACATGGCAGAGGCATGTTTCCTGGCCTGCGCTGCGATGGTGCAGCTGTTGATTCAGCTGGAATGTGTGTGTGTTTGGAGGGGGACACAGAGGGCTGTTGGGGGGTGTAAAGAACAGAGTTAAGAGACTGACTGAGGGAACAGCATGGACTGAACTTTCCCCATGAGACTTGACAGTCATAACTGAGTTCATGTTAACAATCCAAGTGCTAACTCGCAGCTAAAGCCCCATTAAGCATGGTTATAAAAGAGTAACGCACATTACAAGGAGGGCAATTTTGCAAAAACATTCTACTGTTGAAATGCATCAAGGCTACCAGGGCTGACTCATTATAGTTGACTAAACTAGTGGACCAAGTTCTCATTTATTTGTTAGTCGCAGAAAACAAACAGGAAAAAACCCCACCTAAAACTATATAGTATTTGGGAGGTGCATCTTGCCATTTAGCCTGGGGGATTGTTGCAACATTTCTCTTGGAACACTGTAGTCAGTGCCTTGAGGGAATTTCTTCAAACATGGTACAAACGTCCACTTGTAGCTCAGTTGGTAGAGCTTGTGGCCGATGTACTGAGGCTATGTGTCCTCCGCAGTGGCCGTAGGTTTGACTTCCACCTGCAGCCCATTACTGCATGTCATCCCCCCACACTCTTTCCCCCCTTGTCCTCACTTTAGTTCTCTAATCAAATTAAAGGCAAACATGCCCCAAAAATATATGTACTCTTTTTTTTTTTTTTTTTTTTTTAAAGGATGAATTGCTGCCATTTTGGTGGTTATATGTCAGAGGTCAATGGTGACTTCACCAAAAACATTTTTGGCCAGAACTCCAGGATTTATACTTAAATTATAACAAAATTAATCCAAATGGGCCTGATTACAAAGAGGTTACACCCATCCAATGCCTGATTCGCAGGTTTTATTATGTTGAAAAAATTGAATTAATGTGTTCAGCTGGTCGCTCCAACACATTCAGAATCATTACTGCTTTTGTTAATATTTAACAGTTGGCTTGCTTAATGCCCCCAAAATATATACTGAAATAATGAAATTATACCATACCATTATACCATGAACATTGGTTGAGGGTTTAGTTGGTTGAAGTTGAGGGCAGCTCTCAGGACTACACATCATTATAAACTAATTTAAGCTGTTTGACAAACACAAACATTTGTTTTTATGGCGCTCACACTGACCCGGTTATTTCAACATCTCACAATTTTGTGCCAACCAAATATTTCATCCTGACAGCTTTCAGTTTTTCCTATTTGCCCAGTGTCAGTGCAGCGAAACACAAGATGTTCAGTGCTATGAACCAAATGAAATGAATTACGCCTGGCCGGAGATCTGAGTGCACTGGCACTTATATATCACGCCTGGCATTATTTACAGAGCCACAACTCCAAGGATGGAGAGATGGAAGGGGGATCATAGATGAACTTGCCAGAGGTTCAAAGGCATCTCTCAACCCGAATCCACTCCAAGCTCTTCTGTGGTACACACACAGTTATCGGCTCAACCAGCAGTGCTTCTCGGCTCTCTGCTTTCTCCCACTGCTCAACTTCTGCACAGCTCTCCAAACAGCTTTGTGCTCTGTGCCAATGATTTGACACTCCAACCGTTTACAGTCCAAAAACTTCCACTGCGCAAGAGCTTGCTGAACTGTTCACTGACACACATTTTTGTCAAACAATCAAGCACCTCATTTGCAGAAAAATTCCCTCATTATACTTGACTGATAACAATCACACACCATTGGTTTAAAGGAGCAACATGGAAGTCCCGAGCATTCAAAAATGAGTACGGCAATCAAAATGGCAATTTGGAGCCACTGACACTAAATAGGTTGAATCCCTATTTAATATACAATCTAGGGCTGAAGGGAGTTGTTTCCGCTCGCTCCCTCCTCCTCAGACTCTAAGCTCAAACAGGTCGACTGTGGGTTTCAGGGAAAATGAACCTACACAAGCGCAAGATATTGTAAGCTGATCAGCTGTTCATAACTGTCAGTTGTGTGTCAATCTAAAGCTAAAGCCGTTATCCCAGAAACAAAAGCCCACTGCTCTGAAAACACAAACTGGATTTGGAGCCCAGTGACTGCCTGCCAAACTCCATTAATGTATGGCTGAATTTAACTGTTATAAAGATATACTCCTTCTAAAAGATTATTGATGATTTCTTAAAACTCATAAACAGACACTAACTCATCTGTCAAACATCAGGCATTAATTTTAGCTCTAATAAGCCTGAAAGATGCAAACAAAAACAGATGTTCTGCAGTAATTTCCAGAATTTTAATTTAGCATGTTTTCTTAATCTTGGATGGCATAACATTGTAATTTTATGATTTACTACAGTAAAAATATTACATGTTTCTCCTTTTTTAAAATGCAAAGATGAAATGACATTAAAACAGCAGGAGGAGAGAAGAGGAGGAACGAGGGACAAGCAGGAGGGAAAACACAGGGCAGAGACCAAAACAAAAGACAGAAATGAAAGAGGGACATGTAGCTGGCGAGATTCCCACATGTGAGCAGCGGGGACTCGCACGCAGATAATTTCCCAGCTGTGGCACCCTCCCGTGGTCTGCCATCCTTCTTTTACTTTTCATTGACTACACAAAGAGGGTGGACCGTTTCTGTTTGCTCTCTGTTACGAGATGTTGCTCTGGACTCAAAGGAAGTCCAGCAGACAGTGAGTAAGAGGGCTTGATCAACCACAGCAACCGGGCCTGGGGAGAAAATGCGGGGGCGGGCCGCTTTGTGTTTCTCTCATCAGAGACTAAGTCTCACTGCTGAGGCAACTACGACATCTCATTCCCAAAGCCTTCTAAGTAAAAGTGTGTGCGTCAAAAATGACCATATGCTGCCTTACGCGAGGGAGAGAGCTGTTATGCATGTACTTTATTAGTCTCTCTGAGTGAGTGAGTGTGTGTGTGTGTGTGTGGTAGATGGGTGTGTTGGACGGGCAGGAAGCAGTCCAACTAAGAGTTTCCATTTTCATCAACTTCAAGGTATTTCACACACCTCATCCATTTTCTTTCAACAATACCGTTCCACAGTCGCACTCATGTTTATTTTCCTGACTTTAATTGGGCATGTATGGTGATCACGCTATCAGAGGGAAACTGTACAGAGTTATCCAAATGGAACGTCTACAATAAAAACACAACTCTAGCACTCCTACTTTACTGCTCTTCACCAGCCTGCCAACCCAAACAGCTGCACACTAATTTCTAATCGACAATTTAACCTCTGGTAACCACCAACTCTTTGAACAAGCTGTGACAATATTCAATCCAGAGACTTTAAACACCATGACTGGCAAAGTCAATACACCAACAGCCGTACTTTGTCAGAATGGCTTTGTGGAGCGAGTAGACACCTACACTGGATATCCTAAACATTAGACTTATATCCAAAACCAGAAGAGGTGGAGACAGGACTACAGTATATCTAGAGTCCTTGTTAAAATTCCGAGAGGCGAATCTTAAGGCGCCTGGTTTGCATTACTTGGTTTTTGAAAAACTGCTTCAGGGACAGTTAAATTGCCTCTTTCTTTGACATTTAACTCAGCTTCCTAACCTCCAAAACCAAATATGGAAAATAGACAAAAAGAGGAATGCTAAAACAAACCGCTGTCCATCATTTATTTCATTACAGCCCATTAACATACTATAGAGGGAGTTTAACATATTCAGGAAACTGGATTTTAAACAAGAACGAATCCGCTCGAGATGCTTAAACAGAACCACATAATTAACGAGATACCTTCATAATAACTGCTGTCAGAATTCAATTAGTGTTAACGGTTAACTTTGTCGTAAAAATGTGATTGTTTTTATTTTCGGTGCCATGTGATCAGACTCTGTTTGACTCAGTCTTGGGTTTCAAACTAAACAAACAGAGCAGATCAAGGTAATCTGTTTGCTGGTTCAGGAACACATTCACTGTCTCAACTGATGTTTATGGCTGCTTTCCCTCAAAACGATGCTTCACCAACAGAAATTAACTGTTTCAAACTGGCGCTCAACTATACTGCTGGAGGGAATGAGGAGAAATCATGGTTGCTCAAATTATGCTCATGTTTTCTGGTCTTGTCCCTCTATTCAGACTTTCTGGAAGGAACTAACAACAATCATCTCAAAAACATTGGATTTTAATATCAGTACAACATTAACATCCCTCTATCTTTGACATATCTCTGACGTGCTAAGTAAAGATAATACCTACCTCCTAAAAATCTCGCTGGCAGCAAGTAAAAAGGCCTTTACAAAAAAAAGAAAAACTGTCCTACTGCCAGCCTCTTTGTCAATATTGTTTAACATCTACATTTTCAAGAACAGATGACCTACTCCACATGCCTCCAAAAGGAACTATAGGGGGAAAAAACAGCGCGAACAATGGTATGTTCATTTAGCCAACGAGACAGATGTTTTACAAATGTTCAAAGGAGATATTTACACATTCAGCTATCTCAGATGCGTAGAAAAATGTCACTTCAGTCTTATGACAAGAAAATAAATTTGTTTTCATTTAGCGATCACACTAACATTGTGGTCACTCTGGACCTTTGAAAAACACTCTTGAGATGGGTCCAAAACATTGATAAATAAACTGTGGTGTTGAGCAAGAGCAGTGTGCAGGATTTTCTTTTATTTTCAGAGTTATTGTATTCAACATGTGGCATTTTTTAATGTTAAATTTGGTCATTTTTCCTTGATTTACAACTTCATCACCACATTTTTTTCACCTTTCTGTAAAGTTAAAAATTCCCTATTTAGAACATAGTAGAGCTGAGACGATTAGTAGGTTAATCAATTAAGAGAAAATTAGTTGCCAGCTATTTTAATAATTAGTGAATCATCTCTAAACGATCTGCTGGTTTCAGTTTCTTAAATGTGAAGATTTGCTGTTTTTCTTTTTCATTCATAGCACTAAATGTCTTTGGGTTTTGGACTGTTGGTTGGATAAAAGAGAGAAATTTAAAGATGCCACTTTGGGCTCTGGGAAATTGTAATGAGCATTTTTCACAGTTTGACATTTTATAGACTAAATGTTTATCTCATGAAAATGCTCGGGAGAATAATTGATATCATCATATCAAATATAATGCAGAATTTGATACAGAGTTTGAAAACAATAATCAATAATTGTTAATAATACTTTTTTTTAAAAATCACTAAAAATATACAAACAACATAAAAATAAAAAAAAATAAAAAAATTCGATCTTGTTTGTATAAATCCTTATGGCATGAAAGTTTGCAAGTTTTCCAAAAACATAATTCTAGAAATAGTTTTGTTTCTCTGATGTGATTAGTTGCTCTTAGTACACTGTCAAGCAATGTAACTTACTAATTTGCTATATATCAGTCTATTCAATTTGTCTTAATGAGGAATATTTCTATAAAGATGAGTGTTTTATATTGTTCTTATTGTTCAGTTGTGGTCAGGATTAGTTGTAGAAACAAAAGGAAAGCCACAGCAGCATCACTAATGAATGTTCACAAATTACTTCACTTTTAGAGACATGGAGGCTTTGATAGAACAAAAACTAATCCTTGTCATTAAAACTTAAGTGAAAGATGATTAATTAATAGAAAGAACTACTTAAACTCTACAGTAAAACCAGACAGGGTCACACACTTGACTGATCAACGGCCACCAGTGAGACTGTGAGCAAGTTGGGAGAAAAAAAAACAAAAAAAAAAACCACATTCAAGACTGTTTAAGATCACTGAGGCGAATCCTTGTTTTAATGCACTTAATGAAGCTTCAGTGCATTAATTAATTAAATCAGTGACAAAGAAAAATCAATGAGGCAGTGCTGGCCGGAGCATGCCTGTGCTCAACCTCCTACTCACGTTGAACTAGAGAGATGATCTGGTGTATTATGGTATATTATGTAAGTGAGAAAGGCCCAGTGTTGTGTCAGCTGTGTTATAGGACCAGAGCCCTGGAGTGACTCAACGTCAGTGTTGTTCCCTTGTTTTTGTTTGTTTGGATTCATAATTACGAGTGACTGGAGGAGCACCTGACATCTGCTCCCTTACCAAGAGAGAAGCGCCGGCTCACTGGGCTTGAACACAACCCAAAGACAAAGCAAACACCATCCAAGTGCAGACTACACACACTCACCTTCTGAAAGAAATCCTCCCCGCCGTTGACTCTCCCCTCAGAGGCAGCTAGAGTGAGACAGAGAAAAATAAATTCATAAAACCACACAGTGCCACTCAGTTTTATATACACAATGTAACCTTAACACAGCCAAATCACACACAGATTACCCAGTCTCCTCCAAATGTTACGGTATCTTCACTCAGGGCAGTGTTTATGGTGGATCTCCATTTCTTTGGATATTGTGTTTGGCATGGCTACTGATACTGCTCATTTGCAGGAATGGAATAAAATGTTCCAAGTCATTTTCTGTAATCCTAGAGATTGGATACAGCTTCCGTGTAACAAATTGATGGATACAGTGAAAATATTTGGGCATTTTACAGTAGCCGTTAATGGAATATTTCATACCACACTTGGGTCAACTGGTGTCCGCTTTCACACTTCTGAAAAAAAAAAAAAGGCTTTTGCCATTTTCAAATTCCTCTGTCAGCAAACTGTAGACCAGAGGTTCTCAAATAGGGGTTCGGGGAACCCGTGGGGTCTGTGTTCAAATTGATAACCTTTATTGCTTTTTGTAAATATATGCTCATTCTGCATTTGATGCCTGCAACATGTTTCAAAAAAAAGTTGGGACAGGGGCAACAAATGACTGGGACAATTTTGGAATGGTCAAAAAACACCTGATTGCCGATGCCAAGACACATTCTGCATGTGTTACAACAGCATGGCTTTGTGGTAAAGGAGTTCAGGCACTAGAGTGGCCTGCCTGCAGTCTAGACCTGTCTCCCATTGAAAATGTATTGCACATTATGAAGTGCAAAATATGACAACAGAGACCCTGGGCTGTTGTGAACCTGAAGTTGTATATCAAGCATGAATGGGTAAGAATTTTGCTTTCAAAACTCGGAGTTAATCAGTTTGAACATTAAATATCTTGTCTTTGTACAGTATTCAATTGAATATATTCTGTACAGCGACCTTGGGTGTCCTGAAAGGCGCTTTAAATAAAATGTATTATTATTATTTATAGATCAGAAGGTTTTTTGAAAATCATTGTATTGTGTTCTTATTTACATTTTTATATTTATGCTTTTTTATTTTATACAATATCCTAACTTTTTTTGAATTGTGTTTGTAGTTAATTGATTATATTCTACCTAACAATTACGTAAACATCATCGATTACGAAAATACATCGATTTGCATATCGTGCATTGATGTGTCGCTATGAACTGCTGCACCCTGTCAGAGCGAAGCTGCAAAGAATTGCTGCAATCATCTAAAGCAGTGATTCCCAAACTTTTTCCAGTATGCCCCCCTTTCGGAAGCCAACAAAAGTTCAAGCCCCCCACCACAAAATTTTCAATCAATTGTTAACAATAATCGGGGATGGAACTGATAAAAAAAATAATTCACAAGTTAAATTTTAGCAAAATAAAGGACAGCTGGATAGAAACAGCAAACTCATTTGTTTATTCCCCCTACATAGATCATATTCATTCAGCTTTGTCTCACTCTTTTTTTCTCCCCTGGTCTTTCGCGCCCCCCTTGCAGTGGCACTGTGCCCCCCCCAGGGTTGCCCGCCCCCCAGTTTGGGAACCACTGATCTAAAGTGTGGTCGTATTTTAGACAGAGTTGCAAACGTTTGATTTTCTTTAGCTCCACAAACTGGATATGACTTATCACAGCAGGACAGCTGCTCCACACGAAAGCAGGAACTGAAGCACTGAGTGACCTGTCCTCCTCGCTCAGAAGCAGAAGCAGCATCACCCTATTTACTTTGTGTCAGCACCCAAACACAATATATGAGGATTATCAACACGTGGAACATGTTTCTGTTAGTAGAAGTCACATAAGTTATATAGGGTCTGCACCACTGCTGTTAATTTAACATCATTTGTCATCTAACGGTGTTATTGGGCCATTTTGTACTTTCTGTTCACTTTATCAGCCACATATGAGTGAGGAGTGGCTTTAACTGACAATACAGACTGTCATTTTTGGTGCAAATTGTTTAATACATGTCAGTATAAAAAAAGACTACTTCAAATTATTCCAAGGGACAAACATGACATCTTGTAAGAGGTCCCTGGCTGAGAAAAAAGATTAAGAACCTCTGCTACAGACCTCCGTTCTTGGGGAGTATATTAAAGTAAATTAAAGAGCTGCAAAATGAATAGCCCAAAATCACCTGTAAACAAAATAAGCACTTAGGAAAGCCCTGGAGTTTTTAAGAGATTTTCCATGCAGGTGAAAATGCCAAGAAACTCCCCCAGCTGATACAGTAAAGCTGGCTAGAAAGAGGCCAACCGCCGAAGTAAGTCAAGCCTGTAGTCGCTCCAACACATCTGCAAGTCCTTCAAACTGTGGCAGCTCTGTTGATGCAAAATACATATCTGCTCTCCAAGGAGAATTCTCATGTTCCTCTGTCATTTGGGAATACAGGGAAGGTTTAATGATGCATTTCAGCCAGCGTTCTTGAGATGGATCTGTTGCTGTCTGTGTAAATCTGGGTCAGGAACAGCAGCACACTCGATGTGGGTTATACAGTTCAGTCATAAATGCTGGCCTCCGTGAACTGACAAGAACTATGTTATGATTAAAAGAAAACCAAAGTCCTGCTGCGTTTCATGACACAGCTTTTATTTCAGAATAATTTAACTATATCAAATTTGAAAGTGATTATGGAGCTTAAATTTCCGGATTGAGCACATTAGTGTTGGTTGATCATGTTTAGTCAATGCTGAAACGATTAGGCCTAGCTGACTAATCCATCAGTCAAATGACAGGAAACAAATCAGCAACTATTTTGGTAATTGACTAACTGAGCTGTTTCTCAAGCAAAAATTCCCAAAAATCTGAAGTTCCACCTTCACAATTACAAGGCAGTGCTTTTTTTCTTTGTTTTAGATGACAGTGAATTCAATGTTTTTATGTTTTGAATTGTTGGTGGAGCAAAACAAGCAATTTGAAGACGTCACTCTGAGTTTCAGGTCAATAAAATACAATATAATACGCTTTTACAATTCCAATTTTTTTTTTAATGTGTATTGCGAACATATCAGATGATACCAGTTTATGGGAAAAGGGTGAAGAAGAGAGAGACACAAATCTCCTCATCAGTACTTGTTTTACTAAATGTTAATGTTTGTTCATTCAGACTGAAAATATATCGCACTGTAAGCAGTGTTGCACGTGAATATGCTTATACAGCGAGTTCATACATATATATACTATATGCTTATACATGCTCACGTTTTTGGTGAGCGGTGAACTGAACGCACCACCTTGCAACAAATGAACGTGAGCGTTGTTATCCCTCTTACATCGTTAACTGATATACAAAACTTTTGATCATGCAGATACAGGCTACACTGCAGACTGGAGTCTCTGTTACAGTATGAAACTGACAGATCTGTTCTTCACCTTTATGTCGTTTCCCTCTTCATCTCCCAGCAGTTCTCACACACAGTGGTGTGTTCTATTTCCCACTTGAAAATTACAATATGTTGTCTGCCGTAGTACAAAACATTCTCAAATTGTTGTATATTGTTGTTAACCATAGATATAAGTTATAGTGGCTATTCAAATTACGACTAAATATATCAATATCCTGCACCACTTTATATGACGCAGTGATGTTGCTAGGTACGCGTCCTGCGTCTCTGACGCATTCAAATCTGAAAGGACGCAGTAAATTCACTATCCATGCGTCCCAGGGACGCACCTTATTTTTCCCGTGAAAAACGATACATTGTGAACAACAACTTGTGTTTAAAATCACAGTAACTTGCAAAAGAAACCTTGCCGTCAGCGGACCTGACGAGCGCTGTTTCAACCCTTTGCGCATTAACTCAGCGCAGACATGATCCCTTGAGTACAGTATCGCGACATGCCAGTTTACCCGCTACAACAACTAGCCAGTTACCGCGGATTTAATTTCA